>CADDIJ020000652.1:0-47760 GCA_902809745.2 Tetradesmus lagerheimii
GTGTTGTCAGCACGTTATCCGTGCCGATCTAGGTGTAAAGGATCGCACGATACTCAATCTTATATAGAACCTAGCATGGACCTACCAAGGAAAAGCAGTACACGAATCAATTTATTAAGCAATCACCCGCACAACGTGCTGTGCCGCTGTCATTGCTTGCTCTGCTTTGCTGCAAGCCAACGCACGCAGGAGGGTGGAAAGTTACACCAACATACAGCCAGAGCTGACCAACCTTTGTAACTGCTTGAGCGTAAGGGCCTGCAAGTGCGCCATGGGTGCACGCTAGCTGCATTTTGAGGCTTGGATCCTTACCCTGGTAGCTGATTAACAACTGGTGCGTCTGAGCAACCACTCAGCCTTCATCCGCCCCAGTCAACTGCAAGGCTAACTGCAAGCAAACGCAACGGCTTTCAGCTGCAGGCGACGCTGGATCGGCACCGCAGCAGCAACGTCACGCTGCTGCTCGTATACCACGCGCTCGTACGGCAGCAAGCAATGTGTACACCAAGGCAACCCAACCCAACAACATACTGCCACTGTCACAAGCGACAAGTGCATGAGCAGCCTTGCATGCAGGGGTAGGGTGTCACTGCACTTTGTTTCTGCTAATCTGCTGCTACATTTTCACCAGTGGCTGCGCCCTGCACCTTTACTCAGCCTTCATGGCCTCTGGCTGGCTCTCCGCTGCTGCGTCTGCCTTCGGCGCTGCTGCTGCTGCTGGCACGGCCCCCTCTGGCACCGTCACTGCCTTGTACATCAGCAGGTACGCCATGTGCCAATCGCCGCCGCCGTTTAGCGCTAGCACGTCTTCTGCCGTCTTGAAGTGAAGCTCGTCATCATCAAATAGCACCCACTTGCCATCTGCCTGCTTCGTCCACGCTACGTAATGCCCGCTGTCTGCGCTGCGCCCCTTGTGGGTGAGCACACCCTTCAGCTCGTAACGACCTGCAGCAGCGGAAAGTAACAGCAAAAACAACAAGTTGTTGAGAAAGGCAAATGGTGTACCGCTGCTAGCGGACTGCATCAGCTGACTCCCAACTTCACAAGCAGTCATGAACTAGCAACTGCTGTTCCCAATACCCGCGCCAGCCCTGCAGAAATAATAATAATAATAATCATTCTGATAAGCCCTACCTTTCGGCATCGGCACCGCGCCTCACCCTCTGGGGAGGCGGAGGCGGAAATTGAACGACTATTATTCTCTCTACTGGTGTAAGGTAGACCACCCAGACCCTTACACCCCTACTAGGCAGCATGTGGGAATCACCCCAGATGGTGGACTGCATACCTAGTAGGGCTGGTATGTATATAGCCAGCAATCGACGGAGTCCTGCGGAGAGTTGCGAGGACAATGGCAGTATCCTTCCTTCGGCTTTCGCCGACCGTACCCCTGAATCCAGGGAAATACTGCCTTGGCTCAGAATCGAACCTGCGACCTCTCGGACACAAGTCGACCGTCATCACCACTGCGCCACGTGTTTAAAGTCCCGTCGGAGCCCTGCAGAAAGAGCGGTTCAAATGCTGTCCTGCACCATCGGCGTGGGCTAGCATACCACATAGCGTTTGCGTGCCCCTCACCGTGACATGCATCGGCTAGTGTGGGATATGGTCTGTTTGGCAGTTATACATGCGTTTGAGCATGGCCGCAAGGTGGCTTGGGCGGTGTCTCATCAGTTGACTATCCCCGTGCTGGTAGAACAAGTAGCAGTGCGAGCGGCTGTTGGGTGTTTCTGGGATGCACTTGCTGACTTTGCTGCTACGGCCCGGGTACCTCGTCGGCATAGGATTCAACTGCTCACGTGTCAGCCGTTCATTGCTTGGCACACAGTGTTGTGCGGCAATGGCTTACGTGTGGTTCGCAGATGACAGCCTGTGTATGCATGTATTTGCTTGCTTTTATTCATGCTCAACAACCATCTCCGCCAGAGGCGGCCAGTCCTTTTTTTGGGTGGATGTTGTGGGTCACTGCATAACTGCTGGAATGCAGAGATGTCACACCCTCAGCAGCTGGTCGGCCCTCTGCTTGCATATTCCATCAGCTGCCTTGAGTCCGACCTGCTTTTCTTGAGCTAGTGTTAGACGCCCGAGCTCAGCCCGCCGCCTGTACTGCAAAATGTATAGATTGCTGTCACTGACACTGCTTAGACTACTGCTTTCATGATCAGATACCCTCTGATACACCAACATTGCGTGTGATGAGAAAGACGGTTGTGCTTGCACACCAAATGTCATGCCTCTCACACAGGGGCTGTTTTTCTGGGGTTCAGCCTCCTTTTGAGTGACAGTCTGAGCTGAGCTGTTCGCAGCATCCTTTTTCTAGCTGGTGTCCGTTGCGGCGTAGCCGCTTGAACACACCCTGTAACCCCTCTTCTTCTTCTTCTTCGTTCGTTACTTGATGCTATTGCTCCCCGTCATGCGGCTTATTTGGATAGTGTTAGGACTCTGGATAGCCTCCCAGCGGGCACCCAGCTGCCAGCTGTGCGGTTGGTGCTGTCTCGTTGGTGGGGTGTTAGGGTGGCTAACACATACAAAGAGGCTGCGTGGCGCCTGGCCTTGAATGCCTTCCCTACAGCGCAGCGGATGCAGCTGGCTACGGGTTGTGCAGCTTGTTCAGTGGTTGGGCCGGGTGTGGAGCATCATTTCTGGACATGTCCTGTTGCGGTCGCGGTACGCACAGAGGTGGAAAGTCGGCTGCATGCATTCAACTTGTTGGCGGCAGGTGCAAGCCTGCCGTGCAGCGCCTTGTGGTTGGCATGTGCCCCTCACCGTGACATGCATCGGCTAGTGTGGGATATGGTCTGTTTGGCAGTTATACATGCGTTTGAGCATGGCCGCAAGGTGGCTTGGGCGGTGTCTCATCAGTTGACTATCCCCGTGCTGGTAGAACAAGTAGCAGTGCGAGCGGCTGTTGGGTGTTTCTGGGATGCACTTGCTGACTTTGCTGCTACGGCCCGGGTACCTCGTCGGCATAGGATTCAACTGCTCACGTGTCAGCCGTTCATTGCTTGGCACACAGTGTTGTGCGGCAATGGCTTACGTGTGGTTCGCAGATGACAGCCTGTGTATGCATGTATTTGCTTGCTTTTATTCATGCTCAACAACCATCTCCGCCAGAGGCGGCCAGTCCTTTTTTTGGGTGGATGTTGTGGGTCACTGCATAACTGCTGGAATGCAGAGATGTCACACCCTCAGCAGCTGGTCGGCCCTCTGCTTGCATATTCCATCAGCTGCCTTGAGTCCGACCTGCTTTTCTTGAGCTAGTGTTAGACGCCCGAGCTCAGCCCGCCGCCTGTACTGCAAAATGTATAGATTGCTGTCACTGACACTGCTTAGACTACTGCTTTCATGATCAGATACCCTCTGATACACCAACATTGCGTGTGATGAGAAAGACGGTTGTGCTTGCACACCAAATGTCATGCCTCTCACACAGGGGCTGTTTTTCTGGGGTTCAGCCTCCTTTTGAGTGACAGTCTGAGCTGAGCTGTTCGCAGCATCCTTTTTCTAGCTGGTGTCCGTTGCGGCGTAGCCGCTTGAACACACCCTGTAACCCCTCTTCTTCTTCTTCTTCTTCGTTTGCGTGCACTTGATGCTATTGCTCCCCGTCATGCGGCTTATTTGGATAGTGTTAGGACTCTGGATAGCCTCCCAGCGGGCACCCAGCTGCCAGCTGTGCGGTTGGTGCTGTCTCGTTGGTGGGTGTTAGGGTGGCTAACACATACAAAGAGGCTGCGTGGCGCCTGGCCTTGAATGCCTTCCCTACAGCGCAGCGGATGCAGCTGGCTACGGGTTGTGCAGCTTGTTCAGTGGTTGGGCCGGGTGTGGAGCATCATTTCTGGACATGTCCTGTTGCGGTCGCGGTACGCACAGAGGTGGAAAGTCAGCTGCATGCATTCAACTTGTTGGCGGCAGGTGCAAGCCTGCCGTGCAGCGCCTTGTGGTTGGCATGTGCCCCTCACCGTGACATGCATCGGCTAGTGTGGGATATGGTCTGTTTGGCAGTTATACATGCGTTTGAGCATGGCCGCAAGGTGGCTTGGGCGGTGTCTCATCAGTTGACTATCCCCGTGCTGGTAGAACAAGTAGCAGTGCGAGCGGCTGTTGGGTGTTTCTGGGATGCACTTGCTGACTTTGCTGCTACGGCCCGGGTACCTCGTCGGCATAGGATTCAACTGCTCACGTGTCAGCCGTTCATTGCTTGGCACACAGTGTTGTGCGGCAATGGCTTACGTGTGGTTCGCAGATGACAGCCTGTGTATGCATGTATTTGCTTGCTTTTATTCATGCTCAACAACCATCTCCGCCAGAGGCGGCCAGTCCTTTTTTTGGGTGGATGTTGTGGGTCACTGCATAACTGCTGGAATGCAGAGATGTCACACCCTCAGCAGCTGGTCGGCCCTCTGCTTGCATATTCCATCAGCTGCCTTGAGTCCGACCTGCTTTTCTTGAGCTAGTGTTAGACGCCCGAGCTCAGCCCGCCGCCTGTACTGCAAAATGTATAGATTGCTGTCACTGACACTGCTTAGACTACTGCTTTCATGATCAGATACCCTCTGATACACCAACATTGCGTGTGATGAGAAAGACGGTTGTGCTTGCACACCAAATGTCATGCCTCTCACACAGGGGCTGTTTTTCTGGGGTTCAGCCTCCTTTTGAGTGACAGTCTGAGCTGAGCTGTTCGCAGCATCCTTTTTCTAGCTGGTGTCCGTTGCGGCGTAGCCGCTTGAACACACCCTGTAACCCCTCTTCTTCTTCTTCTCCACATAGAGGGGTACACCTGCAAGGCCATATGTCAAGTTACACACACAGAGAGACTTTCTGGGGTGAGTCTCCTTGAGTGACAGCCTGTTTTGCTGAGTCATCTGCGACGTTCCAGATTTTCGGGTGTTCGTTGCAACGTAGTTGCCTGTGCACACCGTGTAACCCCTCTTCTTCTTCTTCCTAGCGGGGTACTGCTCCTTGGGTGGCAGTGGCGCGGCAGCTGTGGCCCTGTTGGGCTGCTGCTACAGATCCGTGCACACGTGCCACCAGCAGCAGCCCTTGGGGGCTGCTGTTGTGTGGCAGACATCATATTTTCCCATCTGCTCCTGCGGATGTGTGCCTCCCCTCTGCATTGCGTGCACTTGCGATGGGGCTGCGGGCTCTACCGCCGCTCCGACATGTAGGTGCAGAAGCTTTGGATGTGGCAGGGTTATGCTGGCACGCACCGTTGTGGGCGAATCCTATTTTTACAGTCTCTCAGGATTGGGAGTGGTTTGCACAGCGAAGGCAAGTTGTGGTTGGTCTTGAAAGTGTGGCTGCGTTTGGCTTGCTACAGCTGCCAAAGCTGCAAACTGTTGGCCAAGCTGTGCTGCTCTCATCCGAACTGGACCGCGTGTGTGCTTTGCCTGGGTTACAGGCTCAACGTGCTGCGTATGAGCGTGACATTTGGGGCCCATGGCTATGCCACAAGGTACAGTATTCTGACAGGCAGCTGGCACGTCAGCACGTGCAAGCTTTGCTTGCGCTTGTCCCCATCCAGTGGGTTGGTGCCGCACGCACACACATGGCAGCAGCTTATGCTGCTGGTGAAACTACGGCTCAGCTCGCTGCATTGACACCTGA
This sequence comes from Tetradesmus lagerheimii, assembly GCA_902809745.2. Classification (NCBI taxonomy): domain Eukaryota; kingdom Viridiplantae; phylum Chlorophyta; class Chlorophyceae; order Sphaeropleales; family Scenedesmaceae; genus Tetradesmus; species Tetradesmus lagerheimii. The sequence goes on from CADDIJ020000652.1 coordinate 5,608, forward strand.
TGAGTTGTTGTTAGCGCGTGAGGCGTTGTGTGCAGATCTGGGTTGGCAGCGTCCTGGAGGGGATACCAACAGCGTAATTCGTGTGGCAGATCTTACTGTTGCTGCTGCCACTAGGATGCAACGTCTCACTGCGTTAGATGCAATTGCTCCCCGTCATGCTGCATACTTGAACAGTGTTAAAACATTGGATGGATTGCCTGCGGGTACCCAGCTCCCTGATGTACAGCTGGTGTTGTCCCGCTGGTGGAAGATCAGAGTGGCTAACACTTACAAAGAGGCAGCATGGCGTCTGGCATTGAATGCATTCCCTACTGCGCAGCGTATGCACCTCACCACGGGGTGTGCGGCATGTTCAGTTGTGGGACCAGGCGTGGAGCATCACTTTTGGACCTGTCCGGTAGCTGTTGCTGTTCGACGTGAGGTGGAAAGTCAGCTGAGAGCATTTCATATGCTGGCAGCAGGGGCAACCTTGCCGTGCAGCGCTTTGTGGCTGGCTTGTGCCCCTCACATTGACATGCATCAGCTTGTCTGGGACATGGTGTGTATAGCTGCAATACACGCTTTTGATCTTGGCCGCAGAGCTGCTTGGGCGGTTTCGCACAGGCTGAGTGTGCCTGTACTAGTTGAACAAGTTGCTGTGCGCGCAGCAGTTGGTGCCTTTTGGGATGCGCTGGCAGATTTTGCTGCTACCGCTAGAATACCTAGTCGGTGTAGGAACCAGCTGCTCACACGTCAGCCATTTGTTGCTTGGCACACTGTCTTGCGAGGCAATGGCTTACGGGTGATTCGCAGATGATGCCATGTACAATTGTGTGTTATTGCTTGACCTGCTTTCCACATGTACACCTGCTTGCGTGCTTGCTTTGCATGCTGTCAGCACGAGGCAGTTACACTACCAGGCTGTTGGGTGAGTATTGACATCAGTGCATACTTGCTTCATGCTGATGACATGCAGTGCTCTCAAAAGCCAGCACACTACTCACATTTACACATGTGCTGCCTTTGCGTCTGTATCAGCATTTTGCTGGGTCAGCGAAGCATGTTCAGCCTGCCCTCTACACTGGAAGATGTATAGACTGCTGTCACCAACACTGATTAGAATACTGCATTCATGCCCGAAGATTCTCAGAGTGCAGCCAAATTGCGTGTCGTAAGGAAGACGGTTATGCTAGCATAACCAATGTCATACCTTACGCACAGAGGTTTTTCTGGGGTTGAAACCTCAGAGTGACAGCCCGAGCTGAGCTGCTTGCAGCTTCCTATTTTACCAGGTGTCTGTGGTGGCGTATGCCGCATGAACACACCGTGTAACCCCTCTATCTATCTATCCACATAGCGCACGGCAAATGGATGCTGTAAATAGGCCAGTACACAAGCTTGGATCCACTGCTGCCGTCGCACCTGTTTGTGCTCCAGCGACTACTGCAGATGATGGCCCAGCTGCTGCTGCATCTGCATCCTTCATATCCACATCGCCAGCTGCTGCAGGCTCCGCTGCTGCTGCTGCTGTGCTGCTGCCGCCTGCATCTAGTACTGGGGCAGGCTTAGGGCCGTCTTCTGTCTTGAGCTGCTTTGCTGTCCGCTCCTCAAACGCGAGCTTGTCCTGCAAGGCAAGCAGCAGCAGCAGCAGCAGCAGCAGCAGCGAAAATCATCAGCAGTGATTCAAGCCAGCGTGGCGTGCAGGAATCTGTGTCTCTGCTTGCTTTTTCTGCTAGAGCGTTGCTGCATTTCACAGAGCACCTGACAAGCTGCAGCCCAGCTGCTGCAGTATACTTTCATCGCTGAAATCCATGCATCACAAGCAAAAACGTGGTGATCCCATGTCATGCCTGCTACGCACTGGCGAGTTGAAAAGCAAGTATCCCCATTACTCTCACGTGCAGCCAACCCTCAGCAAACTTCCGGAGACAGCACAGCAGCAGCGCCAATATGTCTGCAAAACACAACTTGTCAGGGCAACTTGTCACTGCTGGTGACACACTCACTAAATAATCCTTGAGTGCGAGGCGTGGCCCTGCCAGCTGCAAAAGCAGCGCCAACATGTCCGCAAAACAGAACTTGATAGTGCAACTCGCCAGCGCTGGTGACACACTCACTTGATAGTCCTTGAGAGCGAGGCGTGGTGCTGCCAGCTGCTTCTGCAGCTCAGGCGTGCAGTAGTCGTACACGTCAAACTCCATCGGGAACGTCACCTGTAGGGACCAGCAGCAAGCAGGCAGCGTTAGGCACGCAACACTCACAGCAGCAAAGAGATCGGGTGTCACGGGGCACTCTTAGGCCTTGTGCCATACTTGTTATCCATTTTCCAGCTCCAACGTGTGAGCACCGACGCACAGCGCTGTAGCATCATAGATCTGCCAGCCGCAGTTTGACGGCGGCGGGCAGCAGGCCACTAAAAGCCACCAACACTACCATGATGGTATGCAGGTACCTGAAACACATTGTATGTGTAACTTGATTGATACTGATTGTTCAAGTGGTGCCCAATGAGCCTGCCACTAGCTCCAACACAGCTCAAAAACGGGCGGTGTTCGTGTAACATTTGATATATATGTTGCACTGTAATAATATGTATATATGTTGCACTGTAATAATATGTATATATGTTGCACTGTAATAATATGTATATATGTTGCACTGTAATAATATGTATATATCTTGCACTGTAATAATATGTATATATGTTGCACTGTAATAATATGTATATATGTTGCACTGTAATAATATGTATATATGTTGCACTGTAATAATATGTATATATGTTGCAGCCTCACCTTGCGCAGGATCTTGGCCTTCTGGCGCACGTCCGTCTTGTAGAAGAAGCGCACCATCTGCACCGTGAGGTACGGCGGCAGCGCAGCCAGCTGCGCACTGCCCTTGAACAGCACCAGCCGCTCAGCCTGCGACACACACACACAGCGCGTGACAGCCAGTGAACCTGCGGTTGCCGTCTAACAAGGTGTGCCCACCTGTGCACTGTTGCTCTCCCTGTCCTCTACCAGTGCAACACAAGCAAACCTGCTGCTGCATGCTGCAGCTGCCGTGTAGACAAGGTGTGCCCACCTGTGCACTGTTTTTCTCCCTGTCCTCTACCAGTGCAACACCATGAGCAAACCTGCGGCTGCCGTTTGCGTTGTTGCAGCAGCTGACGATGCTGCAGCAACAGCTGACCATGCTGCAGCACAGCTGTCCCTGCAATCCAATGTGCTGTTGTCTCAAGTGCTGCGCCCACCTGTGCGCTGTTCTTCTCCCTGTCCTCCACCAGAGCCAGCGCCACGCCCTGGTGCAGGTAGTTGACGTCAACGCTGATGTTGCACTTGAGCGTGTACACCGTGCTGTCCTCCTGCAAAGATTCAAATCAAAGCAAATATTGTTACAAATTCAAACACAGCAAATGACAGCATTGGGTCACCATTACATTCTGTCAGATGCAGTGGGAGCGTGTCCACGCTGATGTTGCACTTGAGGAGTACACCGTGCTGTCCTCCTGCAAGCAGTGAATACATTGTCACAAATTTCAAACACAGACAAAGACAGATAAAGACAGAACACAGATCAAATACACAGAACATGACAGCATAGGATCACCAGAACTTCATGTCAATGCAGTGGAAGCATGTCCGTATGATGCTGCAGGCTGGCGTGTTGGAACCTGCTGTCCTGCTGCACAGAGGGCAGATACCGTTGCGTGGAACAGCACAAATCAGCGCGGGAACCTTGCATAGCCGCTGCTGATGCTGTAGTCTGACTGTCGTACAACGGTAACGTTACATCACTAGAGTGTCCTGGGGATATGTGACGCAGCTGCAGCTGCAGCCACAGCCGCACCTCAAACTCCTCTCCTGTCTCTTCGCACTTGAGCTTGGTACACAGCTTCAGCCCAAACAGCCTGTCCACTGCAGACACACCATCAGAGTCCTGCAAGTAACACACAGCGGTGCATTATAGTGGGTCACGCCAGCCTTGCTTGCGTGCACAGCTTCACATGAGTGAGCAGCCTTGCATGCAGGGGAAGGGTGTCACTGCAGGCCTTGCTGCTTGGGCGCTGCTATTTTTATTACCACAGCAGCAGGTTCTGGACGGCTGCCTCAACAGCAGCAGGCCGGCAACACATGAGTCAAGCATATTGGCAGCTTGACAGCATCTGCGTGTACATTACATGCATGCACCTGCAGCGCTCGCAGGCATAAGCATGGCGCGCTGGGTGATTGCAGCGCAGCACAGGTTGTGCAACGAAAGCAGCTGCTGCTGCTTGAAAAGTCACACAGCAGATCTGCGTCCGCAACAAGTCATCTTGACGCCTGCTGCGAACCCCACGTTCTGCTGCTCCTCCTAATCGCACACGACTTGCGTCCAGCACTCGAAACCCTTCCGAACCCTACCCTGCAGAACCTACCCTGCTCACAACCCTGCAAAACCCCAAACCGCAGCCCCGCACCTTCAGCTGCTCTTTCAGCGCGTACATGACCTGCGTCCAGCACTCCTCTGCGTCCTGCTGCATGTACAGCCCCTCGTTCGTCTGCTGTGCAAACTGCGGGAAGCGCTGACGCAGCGTCAGCAGAAACTTGAAGGGAGGGAAGGCCTCGCCGCCCCTTTGCAGGTCTGCAAACAGCTCGCGTGCTGCTTGCGTGAGCTTTGCGTTGGGCTCGGACAGAGCTGCGGGTGCGTAGGTTTGCAGGGCCTGTTTGAGGCCGTCAACACTGTAGAGGCACTGCAGTGTGCTGTTCATGTAGCAGGTGTTGCCGAGGTTTTTGAGGCCAGAGCCGTAGGCCTTAGTTTCCAGGGTGTTCTGCTCCTCCTCTGCATGGAACAGGGGGACAGCACGCAGAGATGCAGACTTGCAGAGTTACAGAAGAGGGGGGTTGTTGTGCAGCTGATTGTACCATGTGAACAGCGTGCTCTAGGCACGAGAGAAGCATGCTGGCCATGCTGTGGTGTCTTGATGTGCTGAGCACGTCCTGCAGCCAAGCACTGATCACAAGCTTTGAGAAAGTGCATATGCGCTGCGTTGATGAAGTGCTGCTGTTTGAATTGCACCAGCAAGTGATGGAGGTACAGCTGGAAGGGAAGAAGGACAGAAGCAGCGGCAGAAGCAGCAGTAGCACACCTGGCAGGTCCTCAACGAACTTAGGCGCGTTGGTGGGTGCCTCGACCTTGATCTCGTCTGCAGAGCCCATCATCATGATGGTCATGCCCTCCTTGGGCTGCTGCTTGCCCCATTCGTCGTCCTTGAGCTGACCGCCCTTGATCAGGACCTTCTGCCTTTCGGGTGGCACTCCGCTGAGCGTAAACAGCTGGCTCTTGAACACCATCGGTGGTTGCGTTGTATCCACGTCGATGTCGCTGAACAACTCCTTGCCCCATTTGACGTTCACTTTCATGGTTGCTGCCGTGCGTGCAAACCGACAAACCGAACACTGATCAACGCAGTGTGCTTAGCAAGAACAACCGAAGTGTCACGTCGTTGATATTTAAGCGATGGGCAGAGCACCAAGTGGTGAAAGCAGCTGGCTGGATGAGGTAATGCAGCTGCTGTCCTGCTGCCTATGGTGGCATTACAACACTAGCCACAAAGGAAGTCCAACGTGCATGATCAGTTGCTTCCCTGCCTGACATGCCCTTTTACCTGCTGCCTGGCTCATGTAGCCCTGTGCGTTATTGCCGATGTCACTGCCGTTATGTCACGCCAATCCGCTGTCCTGCAAGCAGGTGCGGCAGGCGCTAGGCTCCAAGGTCAGCCGGGAGCGCATCGGCACTGAGTTAGAGGGCATGTTCAACGGTGAGCAGCAGCGGAAGCTACAGCAGGAGCACTGTGCCCAGCTATCGAGTCTATCAGCAGTGGCACTGTTACGTGGACTGCCGCACTGAATGGGAAGGCACCCGTCACAGTAGTCTCATATGGCACGCCTGACGCTGCTTTGTGCTGCGATGTGTCAGGGTCTCCGAGCAGCACCTGCCATGTGTACTCATTCACTGACGTCACATACAGGCGCGTCTCACTGATAACAACAACACACTGTCACACAACTCGCAGCGTGACCCTGACGGCCACACCAAAGCCGCCACAAGCCATGCCAGCGTAAGCCAGCAGCACTACCACCAGTCAAACTAATCAACCGCCATTCACTCAGTGCTCCACCTGCCACTGCTGCTGCACCCCGCTGGCCACCTGCCCGCAGGTGCCTCGCCTGCTGCTGCTGTGCGGCTGCTGCACCAGCTGTGCCTGTTCCCCCAGGTGTTCACGCCACCAGCAGAGCTGCAGCGGCTGCTGGGAAATGACTTTGGGGGCCCTTGCACGGAGCTCACAGAGGCAGCGCAGGCGCTGCTGCAGGAGGTGGAGCTGCAGGTGAGGCTATCAACAGTTGACTAGATTCAAAAATAAGAACATAAAACAAACAAACGACGGCTGAGGATGCGTTGCCACCAACATGCAGAGACTTCCCAGCAGCAGGTGTTGCCGTACAATGCAAGCCTGATGTTGACATGCACGTGAAAAGCTACACTTGTGCTGCTTGCTGCTGTGCATGCCTTTCTGCACCTGCCAGGAGGCTATCCATAAAGTAATTTGATTCACCGCTGTTATCAGCCCTGATAGTTTTTCACAGACCATAGCGTACCCTTCGCCGCATATTGCCACGTCCCACGGCGTTTTGTTACAATGTTAAGTTTGAAAGTATTTGTTGTTTCCTCACGCAGCTGTCAGAAGAGGACCGGCGGTTGTTCCTGCTGGCAGCGCTGCTGCTGCCGCTGCGGCAGCTGAGCTACGCGCAGAAGAGCAAGCAGCAGCCGGCCAGCAGCCACATCATTCGAGAGTCCCTCAGGTGGCGTGTTAAGGAGGTGGAGGGAGTCGCAGCGCTGCATGCACACGCAGTTGATCTGGCACGAGTGCTGCATGATGTGAGGGGTGCAGGTGAGGCCTATGCTGCTTGAAAAGGATTACAGGGCGTGCAGATGCAAAGACAATTATTGCGGCAACAAATGCAGCATTCACATGCCTGGAGGAGCTGCTTGGGACTGGCCGCTGCTGTTTCTTGAAAAGCTGGTGTGCATGATTGAGGGCGGCGCACAAGCCAGGAAACATGCCATGGCACGGAGGTGCTCCTAATACTGGTCAAGTTAGAAGCTCACATGTCAATAGTCGGCAGTCACAGGTGCGTGTAAAAATGTAGTTTCAGATCCCTTCTGAAGCCCCCTCAGACTTCCGTCTTACTGTAAGCCTTGGTTAGTAGTGAAAATGAGGTGCTGAAGGCTGCATGTTACATGGCTGGCTGCTGATTGCAGCACTGAGCATGCTTGCCCTGTGCTGTTGGGCACCCATGTGAAAACTTTGTAGCACTCCAGCTGAAAAAGCATGCAGAGACACCCTACCGCCATGTGTCTCTGCTGCAGGTGCTGTGGAGTCATCCCCCGAGCAGACCCGCGTGCAGTTTGGCCGCATCATAAGGCAACTCAAGCACCAGTGGAAGCTTGGAGTGCTGCTTGTTCCCCTGCTGCAGCTGCCAGCTGCCACGCCGCTTGGTGTGGAGCCAGCAGCAGCAGCTGACGAGCCCGCTGCTGCTGCTGCTGCTGGTAGTGAGGGCAGCAGGAATGCAGAGGGTCAGTTGCAGCAGCAGGTGGACGCCGTGCAGGGGCTTCTGGCTGCTGCTGCTGGCTTTGGCTTGGAAGATTGCTGGCAGTGGAAGCCGCTGCTTGACGGCAAGCAGGTGCGTAGGTGGGGATGTATGTTATCTTGTCGACTTTGCAGTCAAGGCACTGCTGAGCTGCTTTGTGTTAATAATAATCAATCCTTGTAAGCCATACCTTTGGGCATCGGCAACCGCGCCTCACCCACTGGGGAGGCGGAAAGCAGACTGATTATTCTCTCTATTTTCGTTGGAAGGTAGACCACCCAGACCCTTACACCCCTTACTAGGCAGCATGTGGGAATCACCCCATACGGTGGACTGCATACCTAGCAGGGCCGGTGTGTATATAGCCAGCAATCGACGGAGTCCTGCGGAGAGTCGCGAGGACATTAGCAGCATCCTGCCTTCGGCTTTCGCCGACTGTATCCCTGAGTCCAGGGACATACTGCTTAGGCTCAGAATCGAACCTGCAACCTTTCGGCCACTGTTCGTCCGTCATCACCACTGCGCCACGTGTTTAACGTCCCGCCGGAGCTGATTTGTGTTGTATGTTCTTGTGGGTTTTGGCTGTTTCACCGTGGCTCTGTATGTATACTGTACCCCTACAGCTGTCAGGCGTTTATGGTGCACAGACACTGCCTGCTTCGGCCCATATGCAGAAAACTTGCTGGTCAGCTTGCAGGCCTAGCAGCGTGCCTGCGTGCTTGCAGGCCCAACATTGCCTGCCTTGCGCTTTCATGCTTTTGCTGCCAGCAGCAGGAAGCGCTGACTAATACTTGCACCGGTGTGCTGCCTTCCTTCCTTGCAATTGGTGTTGCCTGCAGTTGATTGAGCTGCTATCTGTTCCGAAGGGCCCAATGCTCGGTGCATTGACAGGCGCAGTGATGGACTGGCAGCTAGCACACCCGCATGGGGCTAAGGAAGAGTGTATTGAGCACATCAGGCAGCTATACAGCAGCGGGCAACTACAAGCAGCAGCAGGCACGAGGGCCAAGGGCAAGTGATTGAACAGCCCGAAGAGCTTATGCTAGTCATCGCTGCAGCCGATTACATCGGCATGTCAGAGCACGCCTTGCTTGCATGCGCAGCCTTGCATGCAGGGGTAGGGTGTCAGTGCATGTGTTCCTGCTACTAGTAGGGTGCTCCTGCATTTTCACAGCACGTGCAGGGCCAGGCTGGACCGATTCCAACGCTACGGCAACCATGTGAAAGCAGCAGCACTCTAGCAGGAGAGCAAGATGCCTGCCGGGCATGGAACCATATGCATATGCATGGCTGCACAGAGTTCTGTGTTCATAGCTGTGATGGCGGCTGCGGCGGCAGGTTGCCGTTAGGGCCTGTATGAGGTTGATGCGATGAACAATGATTGTTCTTGTGGTGGGACAAAATCAGACAAGTTCGGCACTGGCCCCCCTGGCAGGGGGTTTTATCTGCTTTGCTTGCATGCGCCTTCCATTGAGGGCTGGCCAGCGCCGCGCCGCACGGTGGAATTGGTGGTACTATTGGCAATACACTCATTACACTAACGCCAATTGCGAAGTTCGATGAATTCAGCCTTTTGAAGCCCTTCGAAAGCTGGTCACTAGCGGTTGTAAGCCTGCCAGGCTGTAGTCTGTACAGTGTACAGATTGGTGGCTGCCGTCGTTTGCTGCAAGCTCCGTTTTCCTGAGTCTCGCTAGCATCTTGCCTTTGGCATGCCAAATGCGCATCCAAAGGCTGACATATATATACCGAATATCTTCGGTGAATGTTTGTTACCACCAAGCAGTACACATTAGTTTTCCATAACGGGCTACGCTGTGGCGTGCAGGCACAATGTGCAGCATGTGTATGCTGCAGGGCCAATGATTCATCCTTCTATGGAAATGCACATCCAATGCTCCCCCCACGCATGCAAAGACGGCCAGCACACTGCAGTGGGTCAGAGGCAACGTTGCTGATTACTTTGCTGGTTGACATGCAGACATAGCATAAATCACAATTGTTCCTCAAAGTCTGACAAGCAAAACGCATGTCAAACGCATATCAGCCAGCTACTTATTTCGCAAGGACAAGAGATCATTGCCTCTGCCTGCCAATGGAGAAACAAACATGGCACAATGCTGCAGCACATTAGTTTAAACTGCATGACGAAACTACGATCTGGCCTTGGACAGTCCAAGAACACAGCACGGCAGTGCAGCTGCTGCACTCAGAAGCAGCCGACTTGCAGAGTGCCTGCAGCAACACGTGGGCATGAAACGCAAGAAGAAATGGTGCCCTCACTGGACCTGGTGCTTGCATTGCATGCAGCATTGCGCTGCTTGCACATGCAGGGAGAAGCAGATGGGCTGCCAGAAGACAGAGGGGAGAGCTGCACACCTTGATTGATGGCAAGGAAAGGGATGGCAAGGACGGTGAAGTTGACACGGCACCAGTACATGCCACCAACGCAAGACCAGCAAACCACCATTGCACACCAGACCTGCAGTGAAACCATGGCATAACCCAACGCGCCGTAACAAGTACCACACATACTTGATGCACAAGTAAGTCAATCAGGGGCGACAGGCGGACCTGCAAGCACGCCAACACAATGCGATAAGGGCCGCATCTCTGGTGCTTTGCAACCAGCAAACACCGCTCCTGGCCATCCCAACTAATCGGAATGCAGCACAAGTGCGCATGCTATTGCCACGTATAGCCACAAGGGGTGCAACAGGCATGCAGTGCACAGATCCCGCAGCGATACACATCAGCACTAGCTACACCAACAGCTGGTGTGTGCAAGATCAGTGCCCCATCAACGCCTTGTGCAATCCTTGTGACACAGGCCAACCCCTGGCACACAAGCGGCAGTAGCACGCTGCAGCTGATAGCAACATGTTGCGACAGGTGTCGTGAGTTGACAAGTCTGCTCCAACACACCAGCCACACCGGAGCAGCCTCACCCTCAAAACACCCAAGCAAGCAGATGCATTCACGTGCCAGCGGCTGCACAAGCTGACAGGGACCGAAAGCATGCATTACACCTGTGCATGTTGATGCTCGCTGTAGGCCAACACAATGTATAGCACCAAGCGACGGCCGTGACAGAGGGAATGCAGGCGGGGCCAACCTTCAAACAATGGCAGCGCCCGTACGGCATTGGACAACAGAGGCCACTACTGTGCCGCACACAACCACACGCAGAAGCCAAAGTAGCCACACCGGACTGGCGGAGCAGAAGCATACTATGCTTGCAACAGACACCGGACTGGCGGAGCAGAAGCATACTATGCTTGCAACAGAGAGCTTGCAACAGACACGAGCTGCCAAGTGAAAACATGCATGGACGGCTCATTGCAAAGAAGACACAGCAGGTGCATGCAGTAGCCGAATCCCGTAACACTGGAGTACCAGCACCAAGCAATGCTTCCTGGCATGACTTCCGAACCCGCTGTACCCACCAAAACAATCAGCTGCGCACATGCAGCTTGGTGCTGCTAAACAAGTTTAAAAGATGAACACCATAAGTAACAAGGCGTCATAACAGCAAAATAACCCATGAACACCCTGCATCTTGAGTGCGTGTAGCTGCCAGATACCACGCAGCTGCACGAGCAAAAAGGGAACAATGCCACTAAGTAGGGGCCCAACAGACATAGCATGCATGACACAGCAGCATGACGAACCGGTGGCAGTGCTGAGTGCAACCATGACACTGCATGTTGCAAAGCTGAAGCACGTAAACAAGCATGACGGGCAGACAGCACAGCCCACTGTCAGTTACTAAGTGCATAGCAGACACGCGCACACGATGCTTCCAAGCAGGACGACAAGTATTGCACCAGAAGTGAGCAGTATTGCCGCAACCTTTCACTAGTGACACAACCAGAAGAACACTCCCTGCAACGCAGGCAGAAATATATGCATTCAACAGACAGTGCCGGCAGCACTCAAGTGAGACAAAGGCATGCCGCAGACAGCCGCCAAGCCAGCCTGAGTTGCACATCAAGGCTTCCAGGCAAGACCCGGCGCGCAACACATGCTTGGCGAGAGTACCGCGGCTAGAAAGAGAGTCAGTTGCTGTTGATACGTCATAGTGTCAACAGAGACAATCGACCAGCACGGTCGCAAGCTTACCATGCAACGAATTAGAGGCAGCGCTGGTGATCGTGTGTGCATGCCCAGCACACATGCAGTGCCCACAACCAACACCCCTCTCATCAAATCGCCAACAGAACTGCGCCCCTGACAGTGCAAGCGCCCACATTTGATTACCACGAGACGCAGACTGTCGTCAAGCTGCGTGCTGCTGCATCATAGCCCAGCCGTTACATGCTGACTTGAATACACGCTGCATTTGCCTGCCACCACTCTTGCTAGCACCACCGTCACATCATTCAAGTTATTTGCATTGCTGCACTCCACGCATCAGGAGTATCAACACCGTGTCCCTGGCACTGCAGCCGGCACCGCACGTTATCAACAGCGCTTCATAACGTGTCATAACATCTCGGCTGCTGTCGATCTGAACGCCTCTAAACTTCACACATCACGATGCAGACACTGTTCCTGTGCATGCAGTTCGGCAGACAGCCTGCCTGCGAGCCGCCCTGTTGGCAGGCACACTCGAACTCAAAACAAAAACAAACAAAAAGTTCACAAAACTGCCAGCTGATTCTGCACATGCACATGCATCCAAATACTTAAAGGTGAACGCCGCAGCTGCGAGCGACACAAGCACCAGGCATCTTGACATGCCCAACCAGCAAACAAGGTCACACCTGACACACCTCTTGCTCCCAACTCCATAGCTGGACCAATCACCAGACCACGTTTCGACAAGGCAGTGCACAGCACTGACACTAGCGCCAAGCATGCCCAGACAGCATCAGACAGATCAGCACTGCGGCCCAACTAGCCACACCACGCCGCACTGCTGCCAACACGCACTAGCGCAACCCTCAAGCTGTCAGCAGGCAAGATATGCACGCAGAAGGAATGGCTAGCGGTCAACCAGGTACAGCCTAGCCCGGCTGCCCCATGCTATGCGCCACACACAAAGCAATGCACCGTGGCATGCACTGTTGACAACGATCCACAATCGGGCGATTGAGTTGGGACTGCCAAGACAGTATGCCGCACATCAGCTGATAGTAGCCCATGCAAACAAAGCAGCTGACAAAACGCACACTGCTGATTGGTTGCGTTGCACATCCAGAGCATGGGTCACCAAGCCCTGTACCTGTCTGGCACGCAACCAGGCAACAAAGCAGAGACGCGCTGCTATGAGCAGCCAGAACATACATGTGAACAGTCCTCTGCTCCAGTATTTCTCCTCGAGCGTCAAACCCCAGCCCACTACCTCGCGCTGCGGCTTATGCACAAGGGCACAATTCGCCCAGAATCAAACCAGCAAGGCCACAGAAGCACCACATGGCCGACACAACCCCCCCCAACAAACGTTGCTGTGCACTTCCGGTTACCCTTGAAGGGGTTTGACCACACGTTCATTCCCAAAACAACAAACCAGGCGCATTGCATCAACAGTGCCACATCTGCAATACAGCAGCTGAAAGGTTGTGAAAGCTGCCCATGCACAGGAACAGCAGCGAAACAAGAGCTCAGTGCCATAACTGCAACCAAAGAATACGTATCCCGAGCTCTTGTTGCAGCGCAGCGGGTGCAAGCATGCAAAGGCCCACATGCCACACACAAGCATGTTGGTCAAGCGTAGCGCCACATCCATAGCTTCACAGCCCAACCCAACAGCGTCAAGTTTCAAAACAACAGCAAGCACCACCAGACAATCTAGGCCCAGGCCAAGTGCTCAAACAAGCGCCCATGCACAGTTGTACGTGTGCATTCACACGCTCAATCCAAAGCCCGTGCAGAGAATCCCAAACGCCGCTACCACTGCGCACCACACAGCATCCCGTGCCAACACCAAGCAAGCTTGCACCCTTCAAGACCAAATCATCTCTGTCAGCTGGCAGTACCCCCACACACACATCTACAGTTATGCATCTAATGTCCAGACAAGGTTGTGGAAAGCGCTGAACAAGCTACATAGAGCACAAGACACGCCATACTGGCAGCACCCAGGTTGGCACCAGGCAGGAACGTAGCACCTCCGTAAGCCCAATCAATCCGAAAACGCACTCCACCACCGTCAACACGCGTGTCAATCAATTAGCTGCGAACCGATCAATCAGTCGTCAAAGCTCTGGAACCACTGCGTAGACGGATCAGTGTCCGGCGAGCTGCAAACAGCACAGGAAGCAGAGCCGGTGCGCGCCGCACCGGCGCCGCTGCTGCCGCACGCGAGCGCCTGCAACCGCACAGCATGCCCGCTGGTACTGCTGACGTTTGCAGCGGCATGTGAACCGGACGCGTGGCTGCTGCTGCTCGCACTTGTCGTGCCAGATCCACGACGGCCACGAGCCGCAGCACTGCTGCCTGCAGCAGGAGCCGCACCCGCTGCTGCTGCTGCTGCCACAGGTGCTGCTGCTGCAGCTGTGGTAGCTGCTGTCGCCGCCACAGCCGCCATGACACTGCTGCAAGATGTCCGCGGCTGCGGCTGCGGGCTGCGGCTGCCGCTGCTAGTGCCGCTGCTGCCGCCGCGCACGCTTGTCTGCTCCAGCGGCTCGTGCTCCGGCACTGCTGCGGGCTGCCAAGAGAACGGCAGGAACAGCGACAGGCGCCGCGACAGCCGCCGTTGACGTCCGACGCCCCCAACAGCAGGCATCGAGTGACGCCTGCGTCTACACTGGTTTGCTGCGTCACTGGCTGCGCTGCCACTTTGCTGCTGGATTGCCATGGCGCGTGCACGCCGGACGTCGTACAGAAGCTCGTTTAGGCGCTTGAGCAACTGCAGCACATGACACAGCACATGACACAGCAGCAGTGAGATTAGCCACAATGTGATTAGTCACAAGCAATCACTCACAACTAATGGACCATGAATGAATAACACATATGCAGACCAGACGCTGTGCCGGCTCGGCTGCCAGCGCAGCTGCATGTTTGTAGTCCCGAATTAAAGCTGTCCTTTGCAGCGATGTGCCACCCTGGCTTAGGCACACAGTTGTCATCACCTGAGTGACAGCAGATGCATCATGCATGTGCAGCTGTACACACAGCAACATCAGTGACAGTACCCCCACCTGTACCATCTGTGACTAGCTCTGCTGCAGTATCCACCTCGCACAGACCATCCACACACTCACACACAAACGCACAAGCACCAACACGCTGACCCCCACACAACAGCTCCAGAACACCATCATAGGGCACACAGAACAGCGCAACAACTGACCATTCTGGTCTGGTTATAGAAATAACTGCCCTGCTGCGATGCAAGTCCGACCACGACCTTGCATGTAACGCATGCATGCATGCATGCATGCACGCCCCCCCCCTTCATCCCAGCAAGGCAACCCACCGCCCCCGCGACCACCCACAACAACAAGAACACGCATATTGCACCGCACGTCCGTACCTGTGCCGCTGTCGGCCGCTCGGCTGCATCATCAGCCCAGCATTGCTGCGCCAGCGCGCCGTATGTAACCACGCCCTTGAATGTCAAGCACGCATGCATGCCCCCCCTTCATCCCAGCAAGGCAACCCACCGCCCACGCGCCCACCCACAACAAGAACACGCATCATGAACCATGTCTGTCATGGCGCAGCTGTACAGTATAACGCTTGCTGGCAGCAGTAGCACCAGCGCGTAGCTGCTATCCACCTGGCTATAGGGAACACACCTGTGCCGCTGTCGGCCGCTCGGCTGCATCATCAGCCCAGCATTGCTGCGCCAGCGCAACATATGCGGCAGGCGCCCCAGGTGGGAACACGGGCCGCAGCTTGCACTCACACACGCCCACCACGAGGTCACCTTCAAGCAGACCCTGAAAGGCCGCTCGCCTGTGAGCAGCTCCCACACTGCACAACATGACAGCAGTACACATGCGGTTTTTGAGTTGGGATGTGCCTCGGCAGGCCATGCACTTGACGAGCACTCGCCAGAAAGCACCTCGGACACTGCAGAAGAATCAGGCAAACAGCAAACATCAAGACTCCAAAGCCAGCAGAGCAATGGAGCAAAGCACTACACGCGGAATTGCAGTCACAGCCATCATTTGGCAGAGTACAGGTAGACGGCAGCTGCACGCAGCATACTTTTTGCAAGCCTGTTCAATGGCAATAACAGCCTGACGAACTACAAGCAACATGAATGTACGTGAAGCGCACTACACTCCACCTGCTCGACTTTGCTGAGCACTACTGGCCACTCACGTATGATGCCAAAGGCATAGATGTCAGCAGCGGGCGACAAATGGCCGCTGCGCAGCACCTCTGGCGCCTGGTGCGTGATTGTCCCTGCTGCTGCAGTGCTGCAGTGGCTCTGCCCGGCCCTGAGGCACTGGCTGAACCCAAAGTCACACACTTTAGCAGTGTACCGCAGGCGCGGCACCTGAGGGGCTGCAGCTGCACTACTGCTTTGGCGAGCAGCAGGCTGCGAACCAGCCTGCGACTGCTGCAGTGCAGCTGCAGCTGCAGCATTCGCATTGCCAGAGCTGAACGACTCCGCCCCTGCGCCTTGCTGCTGCTGCTGCTGCTGCTCACCACTGTCCAGCAGAGATGTGGAGCAACCTTTCTTGGCAAGCGCTGCGACCAGGCGCTGCACGTATGCTTGCATCTGGTGCGCAGCAGGGCTGGGGCTAGGACCAGGGCTGCTGCTGCTGCCGACGCTGCCCTGCGCTGGCTGACCCTCGCTGACTTCTGGCAGCTGCAGATGCATTGACAGCTGCTGCTCAACCCCTGGGTGGTGCTGCTGCGGCTGCAGTGGCTGCTGCGGCTGCGGTGGCTGCTGCACGCTGGATGCAACAGCAGTTGTAGCTGCTTGTTGCGGCTGCTGCGGCTGTGGCTGCTGCTCCTGCGGCTGCACAAACGGCACTACAGAAGCCAGCACAGCCGGATCCTGCTGCTGCTGCTGCTGCTGCGCAGCTTGCCGCTCCTGTTCCTGCTCGTATTTCGTAACCAGCATGTACGAGCCTGTTGCTGTGTCGTAGCTCATGCGGCGCTGATTCAGCACGACTCCTGCAGGCTTAGGCGGCATGCCGAGCACGTTCAAAACCTGATGCGAGCCGCTAGACACGCCACTGCCGCCACCACCAAGCGAGGCCACACCGCCTGGCCGGCTTGCACCAGCAGCGTTCGGCACACTGCCATAGCTGCCTGGCCCGGCTGGCGCTGCTGCTGCTGCTGCTGGTGCTGCTGCTGGTGCCGCGAGAGCCCATGGAACACCTGCAGCACCTGCATTGACAGGAGCTGCATGTGCATCAATCAGCTGCTGCAGATTCTTCAAGTTTGCTGCCAAACTTCCATCCGCCCCTTGGCTGCTGATTGACACCCTGCATCGCACAGACGGAACGCCAGAGGCTGCCCCGCGGCTGCTGCCAAGCCCTTCTCCAAGTTGACTCGGCTGACCGAGTTGACTCAACTGACTGACAGGTGACGGCAACATGAGAGCGTGCTTGCGTGCCAGCAAGTCATGCGCAGCCACACCAGTACTCCAACGCCGGGCGCGAGCAGCGCTGCTGCTGCCGCCTGCGCGCAACCCAGAAGCACCAGCAGCGCCGCCTATGTTGCTCTGCGCACACGGCTTACTGCTGCTGGTGCTGCCAGCTGGCTGAATCTCGCAGTTCGCTGCTGCTGCTGCTGTCGTGCCAGCTGGACCGCCAGTCAACTGCTGCTGCTGCTGCTGCCAGTGTTGCTGAGTAGCTGGCAGACCACAGAGGCTGGAGCATCTGCTGCTGGAGCCTCCAAAGCTGCCAAAGCTGCCCATCAGCGGCTGTTCCTCAGGTGACTGCTGCTGCTGCTGCTGCTGCTGCCGCACGGCTTGCGCGTATCTGCTGTTGGCGCTGATCTGCCGCATGAGCTGCACCGGAATGGGCACAGGCTGCGGCGGCGCAGCGACAACAGGGAAGTCGTGCCCCTTACCATAGCCGCCAAGCAGCTGCACCAAATCAACACTCGCGCAGCTGCTGCTGTCGCTGCTGACGACTGCTACTCCTGCTGATGATGCTGGTGGTGATGCTGCGTCACCAGCTGCGGGTGATGCTGCGGCATCTGCTGCTGCTGGTGATGCCGCCGCAGTGCTTGCTGACGCACCAAACAATACAGCATAGCCGACAGACTGCACAGCGCCTGGGCTATCCGGGTCTGTGCTGCCGCCCCCTGTCGCACTAGGCACAGTGCCAACCCGCGCTGGTGCGGTGGCAGCTGCCCCTGGCTCTGCTGCTGCTGCTGCTGCAGGCCCTGCTGGCGCTGCTGTAGGTCTTGGAGCTGCAGGAGGTGTCGACAAAGGTGCCAGCCGCACACTGCTGTTGCAGGGAGTGGCATCCTTGGCTGAACCTGCAGCTGATGCACTGCCTGCTGCAGCAGGACGAGCTGCAGGCCCTGACTGCGCTTCAGCAGAAGCCTTGCTGTACGCTATGTTGCTGTCGCTGCTGAACTTGGATGCTGCAAGCCTGTCCCCTGCTGTTGTTGCAGGCGGTCGCAGCGGCAGCAGCTCCCAAGGCGCATCAGCCTCCGCTGTTGTGGACTTGCCTTGATGCTGCTGCTGCTGCAGCTGCTGCTGAGCACCAGAGGGTGGAGCTGCCACAGCCAAATACAGTGATGTGACCTCCCTGCCTGCTGACTTGCTGCTACCTGCACCGTCATCAGCCCACACCGGGCTCCCCCGGCTGTCCAAGCTACCACGCCGCAGCAGCTGCTGCTGCTGTCCAAGCTGCTGCTGCGGACTCTCCAGCTGATCTTGCTGCTGCAGCTTGACTGTGGCAACAGCAGCGCTGCTCTCAAACGCAAACAGTGCAGCACCAGCACCCCTGCGCGGGCCATCCCATGAGCAGCGCCTGCCAGATCTCCCCTGCCTGCCAGGAGCGCTGCCGCTGCAGCGCTGCCCAGGTGGCATCAACGGTAAGCTGCTGGATGGCTCAAACGAGCCTGGCGCCAGCAGCGCTGCCATGCCGCTGCTGCCGCTGCCGATGCTCCAATCCGCGGCCATGCCACCAACGCTTTGACTGCTGCCAGGGCAGCACCAGCTGCTGCGGCGCCCTTGCCTGCCGCCGCCACTGCTGCTCAGCATACGGCCCAAGCAGCTTACGCTGACAGCCGTTGTTTGCTCTCCCGCGAGCTGCATGCCACTGCCGCCGCTGCTGCCCAACCCGTATGCAAAGCTGCAGCCGCTATCATCTGAAACAGGCACGCTGCTGATCTGGCCTGACAGCAGCGGCTGCTTCGCTTCAATCGACTCCCCACATGCTGCTGCCGAGCCCACGGCAATGGACGGATCGTCTAGCGGCAGACACCCGCTGTCGCCGCAGCATGCCGGCAGGTGGAGCAGCGAGTTGCGGCGTTGCGGGCTCTGCTGCGTGCTAGTACTACCGCGGCGCGAGCGGCTCCACGACCCTGGCTGATCAAATCCAAACAGCGTCTCCGGCAGGACCCCCCCAAAGCCTCCCCAGGAGTGACGCCGAGTGCGTCCGCTGCGTTGCCTGGCAGCGCTGTTGCTGCTGCCAGGCAAAGACAGCCCGGGGCAGCACATTAGCGGACCACTCGGCAACTGCGGACTGTCCACTGGGCTGTAGCACTGGCCTCTAGAGCGCCTGCGCACTGCATCGGCATCCCTGCCAGCCTCACCAATGCTGCTGCTGCAGCTGCCAGGGCCTGTGAGCAGGCGCGCTGCCTCATCCTGATCTGCCTCCTGACCCTGCTGCTGCTGCTGCTCTTGCGGCAGCAGCAAGCCTGCGAGTGCTCGCAGACCCCAGAGTCCCGATGCTTCCCCTGCTGCTGCTGCAGCTGCGCCACCGTCAAACGCAGTCCACGAGTGCCGCCGCGTGCGCCTTGGCCTGTCTGTGATGCTGCCAGCTGCTGCTGCAGCTGCTGATGGAGCGCCTGATGCTGCAAGGCCAGCAACCCCAGCAGCTGCAGCATATCCTGCAGGCGCCAGCAGCGGCTCAGCCCTGTAGTCTATGTACGAAGAGCCGCCACTGCCGGTGCGCTGAAGTGCAGCGGGCGGCCGGCCAAGCCCCGTCACACGGCCAAACACTGGGTTGCTGCTGCTGTCGCTGGACGCAGCATGCAGCAGCGGCAGACCTTGCTGCTGTGTGGCCCCTGCCAAGCTGCTGTGGTGCTGCAGCAGCAACCGGTCATCGCACGACATGCGCCTGCTGCGGCGCGCACGCCCGGCCAGGCCTGCTGCTGCCCCTGCTGTTGCTGCTGAGCCAGAGCTCCCCCGTACAGCATTCTCCTGCTTGAGCGCTGCAGCTGCTGCTGCGATTGCAGTAGCTGCCTCTGTGGCTGAGATGGCTGCTGAACCTGACTTCGGCAAGCCTCCCAGTAGCGTGCGGAGGTCACCGGAAGGCCGCATACCATAGCAGTAGCTGTGGCGGCGTGCGCGTGGCGGCAGACACCGCGCATACACGTCGTGCCCAGTCGCGGTGCGGCCCAGCAGCTGCTGCTCGTGCTGCTGCTGCTGCTGCTGCAGCAGCGACGGCTGGCTCTCGTCGACTGTGGGCATCAGGCAGCCGCTGCTCGCTGCTGCTGTGACGGCGGCAAGGCGGAATGCACACGAACCGCCAGGGCTGGACGCCTCAGACGATGAGCAATACGCGCTGCCCTGGTTGCTCAGGTAGCTGCTCGCTGGCCTGCTGCCTCTGCTAGACTCGCTCCCTGCAGCCGCAACATCCTCACTCAGCGCAAGCAACGCGTCCTGGCTGCCATGCTGTGAATGCTGCTGCTGCTGAGGAGCATTGCGCTCGCTGCTGTGGTCATCCGCATCGTTATCTCTGCTGCTGTCAGTCTCGCCGGCGCCGCTGCTGCTGCTGTTTGTGACAGACGGCTGGCCCGGCCAGGCCTGCCCTTGCTGCTGCTGCATGCAGGCTGCAGCTGCTGCAATTGCGGCCTGCAAGTTTGGCAGCATCGCTGACTGGCTCAGCCTGCGGCTGCGCCTGTGCTCCCTTACGGTGTTGTACAGGCTCAGAGGCGCAATGTGCTCCTCTTCCCCACCATCGTAAGGTGCGGCGTGCTGAAGTGGCTGACAAGAGAACGGCAGATGATGCCCGTGCTGCTGCTGCGCTGCTTGCAACGCACTGACAAGGTCCAGCTGCTGCTGCTGCTGCGCTGCAGCAGCTGCTGCAGCATCGTCTGGTGGCTGGCTGTACTGCAGGCCAGTGTTAGCCATGGGAGTGAAGATGCTGACCTGCCCGCTGACTGGCCCCATGCCCTCACCCAGATCGCCTGCTGGTGCCGCTGCAACGAAGCACTGCTGCAGGTCGGCTGCTTGCGCATCAGCAGCAGCTGCAGCACCGCTGGCAGCCGACTCAATGCTGTGCCGGCTGATCTGTGCTGTGCCACAGCTACTCCACAAGCAGCTGGGGTGGCTAGCAGGGCTATGCATAGCGTGCTGCTCCTGCTGCTGCTCCTGCACCTGTGGCTGCTGCTGCCGCTGATGCTGATGCTGCTGCTGCTGCTGCTCGTTTTCGTCTGCATCCTCCCCTACTACACAGGCACCTGCTGAAGCCAAGCAACACAAGCCTGACAAAGACAGAAGGTTTCCGCTGCGTGAGAAAGTGCCTCTACTGCTGCCGTGCCGCGAACCAGACACAGGGCTGCTGCTAGACGAGCTGCTTACACTGCCAGGGTCCTGTCTGCTGATACACCAGCCGCTGCTGGCTACAGCTGTTGCAGCTCTGCCATTTTCGTTGCCGCTGCAGCATGAGAAGCATGAGTCATCGCTGTGGCGCCTGCAGCGGCTAGTGCAGCTGCTGCTGTTTGCTGTGCTGCAGAGCATGCCTAGCCAGCTGCATTCGTCGCTGCTGCCAAAGCAACTGCTGGCGCCGCCGCAGCCGTAGCTGCCGCTGAGGGAGGCAGGGTTTTCTGACTTGAGCAGCACATTCTCGCTCTTGAGGTCGCCGTGGCAGACGTGCTCAGAGTGCATGTACGACAGCGCACGAGCGATGTCAATTGCCAACAGCAGCAACAACTCCTGCAAGCCAGGGAACAGGGATGTGGTACACAGGGCCATTTTAGGTTTAGTCGTGAAGAGAAAACAGGTTGTCAACACAAGTGGTGAACCAAACAAGGTACAATACATGGCCCAGTGATAACACCAGAAAATCCAGCTAGAGCAACACCAGCACACTGCAAGCTGCACTACATCCAGCAGCCACATGATGACATTTTTATTACCTATCCCTTGCACGCACTGCCACAACACAAGACATCTCTGCTACACCCACAACAGCCATGACCAGCCTCGCTCAAGCGCAGCCACCCACCATGTCTAGCTGCTTGTTTTCTGACAGGTACTGGAAGCCTCGCTGCACCTGCTCTGCCAGTGTGCCGCCATCACACAGCTCCATAGCAATCCACACTTCGAAGAAGGCGTGCCCTGCAGGCGACACCAGCCCCATCTGCCGCTGCTGCGAGTCATGCTGACTCAGCAAGTCGTTGCCAGCGACTAAGCCACCAGGGCCACTCGGCTCAGTCGCCCGCGCAAGGACGCTGTAGCCTGCTGCTGCTGCTGCCGTTGCTATGGCTGGCAAGCCTGACAGCTGCTGCTGCTGGTCATCCTGTGCTATGCCAGGAGTTGAGAGCAGCGGCAGGTAGCTGTAGTCGGAGCTAGCGCCATGCGGCTGCAGGCCCGCGGGTGCGGGGCTGCTGCTGAGCCAATTGCCGGCAGACGCCTGCGCAGGAATCACAAGACGAATTAGGCCATAACAACATGCGCGTTACTGCACGAAACACCGTGATTTCCATGCTAGGGAGTGCAAACTTGCATGATCATGTACTTATCACCCAGCCGCAGCAGTGCCTGAGCAGATCTGCACCTACGCCGCGAGCGGCCAGCCACCCCAGGATACGCTCGATATCGACAGGTGGCAAACACCAGCGACCCCACAGTAGGTATCAGAGTATCTGTTTCCATACATTAGGTCATACGTATACACCGTAACACAAATACACCGTATGTTACGTTGTTTGGGCTCACCTGAGGTGTAGCAGGCTGCCTGGATGACGTGCTGACAACTGCGCAGTCCAGAAGCCGCACAAGGTTCTTGTGATTGAGCTTGAGGCACAGGCGGACCTCATTGAGAATTGCTGCAGCTGACTCTTCTTCTAGAATGAGCAGCTTCAGCGCTGCTGGGCTGCCGCAGTACGATCCTGCAAGCAGGCAGCCAGTGGACATGCAGTGTGCCGTTCGGCAGGAAGGACGATGCTTTCTAGATCAGCAGTATCTGACGGTCTTCCGCACGCAAGACATTACTAGCCCTCTAGCATCGTGTTTGCTTGGCCTGTCGCAGCGCCAGAACATGCTGTGGAGCAACGCCAGAACATGCTGTGGAGCAACGCCCGAGCAGACAGGTGTGCAGTTCCAGTGCTGAGCGAGTCGATTGGTCATGACACGTGCCCGAACTGCTGCTGTAAGGGTGACAGCGCTGTGCTCCGCTGCTCTGTTGCTGTCTACAGCAGCCTCCTCACCAGCATACACCCTGCCATAACTCCCTGCTGCGATGAGGCATCCTGCAGGGCAAACGTGACACGAGCAGTCAGCGCCCATGATGGTGCTGACACTGGTGATGCTGCGGCACCCCTGGTGGCAGACCATCTGGCAGCAACAACATGCTGCCTGTTGCACATACTGGATCTCTGATGATTTGATGTGAAGCGCATGTACGCATGCTGAAGTTGGCATGCCTTCACTGTTTCTCACCTAGCTTGAACTCCTCGGGTGCACTGGGCAAGAAATACCCCTCTGCACCTCCGTGAGAGCTGTCTGGATTAAGCTGCTTCAGCAACTGCTGACGCCTGCTCTGCGTTGGGCCCTGCACGAGCTCCTCAAGCAGCTGCACCCTGCAAGGAGCAGCAGGTACACCTGAGGATCATGCTGACTAGGGCTGACTGGCAGGCCGCCAACAGCGAAATAGCCATGTTGAACATGTCCATGTTGAACATGTGCGTAATCCAGGCAGCGGCATGGCATCCTAGCCATGAGGGGATGGGCCACGACTTTGGCTGGCTGGGTCCGTGACTCACAGCCTGCTGACGCTTGCAGCTACCGAAAGTAACCTAAAAGAAGCTCCAACAGTTTCACACGCGCCTTTGCTGGACTTTCGACTCCCGGGTCCGCTTCGCATTGGCAGGCTCCACCAGCTGGCCGCGCGAGACTGCCGCTCCCATATGGCTCCAAAACCCACCCTATAGCTGAATTAAATGCCTGTCAGAAACTCGAACCATGATCAGGCTGCCTGAGAACTTTTCGTCAAGAGCCACCAGTACTATTGTTCGTTGCTGAACAGCATCGTGTTGCAAACGCGCTTTGGTATAGTCATTTCCCTTAGAGATGGTGGGGCACCACTCGTCACCCTAGTCTGCTTCCCGGCGTTGATACTGAGCCCTTCTGACACAAATCGCCTCGAGCTGCGAACAGCCCTCGTTTTCTGAATATGATACTTGAATTGAATGAAGATTTCTTTAAGCTCGATCAACGGCTGCAGAACACGCACCTGATGTCGTAACCTGTCTGGCTGGTTCAAACGAGCGGAGTCCGCAACTTGTACAACATCGTCGGCATGCATATTTCCCCTTACGTGAATGTAGCCTTGCTTAGAGCTCACGTGGGGCAAAGGAGGCGGTTGATTGAGCTGCGCATGTACCAACAGTGTACACCAGCTGGACACAGTGGTGTAGATCAGATTTGACGCAAGTCTGCAACAACGCGGGCACACTCCACGCTCTATGACCCAGCCTAGGCATGGAATTCAACTCGTAAATGTGTGCCCTACCTCCTGCACTAGCTAGCCTGGAGTCCAGGCTAGTTACAGGAGGTACCTCCAGGCTAGCTGGTACAGGAGGTAGGGCACACACTTGTGAGTTCCTTTCCATGCCTAGGATGGGTACTAGTGCGTGGTGGAATGTGCCCGCGTTGTTGCAGCCTTGGCGCCCGCCAGTGGCCCACACATTTCTAGGGACGCGTCCTGGCGGATGAGATTTGAGCCTCAAATCCGGCCTCAAATCCGCGGCGGATCTTGGACTGTGAATGGCGGGCACTCAGCCGCATGTTGTGCACAGTGCTAGACCCTTCACTGCGTCTGACTCCATTTCTCACACAGGTTTAATGGAATGATGCAAATGCGGACTCTGCCCATCCTGTCACAGGATCTGTCTAGATCCGTCTCCGGCAAATCGCACCATCTTGGCTTCAAGCCGCGGCTGATTTTCAAGGAATGTAGATGCACTGGAAGGCACTTATCACACCCTAGTAAGCATTGCCCCAGGTCCCCTAAGAGCAGCTATGCTGTTCACTCATGAAGAACAGCGCCAAAGCCTCATTGTAAACCAGGCCAGACATGCCGCAAGCCTTGCAAGTTTTAGTGAATGGCATCGAGAAGGGTTGCAGCTTGCAAAGATCTTCAGTTGCACAACACATGCACATGGACCACCGTTGCTGTGAGCGTTGGTTGAGCAGCCCCCAAACTGATGCGGTTCAACTTCCCTCAGGGAAAGTATGATACTTGCTGTGAAACAAGAAATCCGCATTTTTACAAGCAGCAGCATTTCAGCAGAAAAGCATGCGGAGACACCCAACCCTGCATGCAAAGCTGCTCACACATGCAACTCTGTTGCAACCCCCTTCACTGCGCGGCTGGATTAAGTTGAACCGGCATAGAAAGAACCAGAATCCAGAGAAGCCGCTTCAGGGGCGCCGGTTCTTCCGTGTTCAGGAAGCAAAAGGAAACAGGGCAGTCAGACGTCTACATCCTTGATAGTTACCTGGAGCAAGGCAGACGTTCAGTAGACTCTGCTTGACGGACAACCACAGTGGGAGGTGGGCTGGCGTTGGCCACAATCACGCTTGCCGCTGCTCTGGTACGCCAGCGCATTTCCACCAAGGCTGAAACCCGTACTATGTAGCACCAGCCTCAGCGTCACAATGCTAGCGCTGTGCGCTAGCACAGCGCTGTGCTCCAGCCAACTGTTGCTTCTACAAACAGCAGTAAGCAGCAAATGAACTACCAGCAGCAGCAGGCGTCAATTGCTGTAGAACAAACTTGTTAGCCCGAACCATCACCAATCTGGTGCGGCCCAATACTTCCTGATGACTGCTGCGCGCCGCGGTGGCTCCGCATTCCACCATAAGTAAGCAAAATAAATGAACTGCAGCAGGGATGGCCAGTGCGGCTGTGCATCCTGCCGCAACACAGCAGGGTGAGTCACCATCTCCCCCACACTGGTTGGCCAACAACCAATGCCGAACACATATCAACACGTACAAGTTTTCATTGCTGATGGCAGCCGGCACAGGCTGAGGCTGCTGCCTACCATTTCACAGGCACCCACTGGGTGTGAGTCACACAATGCTGCTGCTTTTACCTGGTGTCCAGGCTCCGTCCAAATCCGGTATGTCAACGCCTCCATGTGTCAGGCTGACGCAGCTTGAAGAACCGTTGTTGCCAAGGTTTCGCCCTGCCGCAACAGCAGCGCTCAGCCTAAGCTGCAGTGCAGCTTACATGCAGCTTTGTCCAAGCTTGTGGCTGGACTTCAAGGTCAAACAAGTTGTTAGATGCTGTCCCAACCACACAAACAATCAACATCCTCATACAAAGGTCCTGCTGAGTTCCACTGCGCAGACCTGAACCCGGAGCCTCCGGCGGGCATTGATCAATGAATGCGCAACCCGGCTGCGGTGTTACATGCGGTCTACGTGACCCCGAGTGGCATGGCATGGTGGCGCTGGCCCAGTCACAGACGGCGATGGCTGCCTGCAGCGTTACCACCAGCCCACCGTTGTGGCGCCAAAATGAATCAGTGATCCACCACTGGTGCAGCGGCTGCAGCTGCAGTGGTGCTTCTAGAGATAGTATCCGAGAAGGAGTCCTTGATGTGGTGGCGACCTTGGCCCCAGGGGTCATGTCAGGCATGAGCACAAGGCAATACACATCAACAAGCATAGGTTGGCGCCCCTGGAGCAGTTTTGAGCCGGATCGCTTGCAAGCGATGGTGCATTCAGCTCCATCTGAAGGAGCTGACAGCAGCAACGCCTCACAAGCATGCGCTGGTCCAACTTGGACCACCTGGCAGGTGTCGGGCAACGCAAGAGTTACCCTGGCCACCTGGCGTACGCTCTTTGACCTTTTTACCAGGAGCATTGACGACAGGCGTATTCAGGGGCTCCCTCGCGATCGGAGCTGACCAGGGGTCCCCCAGTCAAGCTGCTCCAAGTGTTATGTCATCAGGGGTCTAACGGGTTGACCCGGACACCGAGGCCCTGGTCCAGTGCTCTGCAGACGTGATGTACTGAACTCGTTTACATTACTGCTGCGCTCCGTTTCCTGTCCAGTACGCGACGCACCTTCACGAACAGCTTCGCAGAGAACAACTTGTCTGCAGTCACCTTCGTCAACGCCGGCTGAGATAGAAAAAATTGGTCAACAAGTGTAGATCAGAGCATCCAGAGTGTGTTCAGAGGCTCGGGGCGTAGTGTGTGATGTCCACCCCTACCACCGAGCCAGGTGCGGGAACAGTGCAGTGAGCGCGATCCCTGCATATAGATGTGCCTTACTCCCATTTGGCGGGACAACAGCCCGTGTACCCCTGTGTTGAGCAAGCAAGCGGCCTGTCAAGTTGATTGCCACCATTGCAAAGAGACCAACCCTTGCTTCATACCAACCATTAAAAACTAGATTAATATATATATATACCTCCCACCAACCACATGCCAGCGGCTACATGCCCTGTACAACGTCGCTCTGCCAGTGCAGACCAATGTGCCTCTGCCTGTGATCACGCTTTCTGCGCGCTTAAGTTGTTGGTATCCGTTGAAATGCTGCAGATGTCAGCGTTAAGGGTACTGACTCGCCGCAGAGCGTCCAGGACAGCAGCAAGCCTGCAGGCACAGGCTTCTTCCTCCCGCTGGCCATGCGATCCAACGGCCCCAGCAGTCAACCCGAACGCGTGAACGGCCGAAACAAGCCTTGCAGACGCCGCAACATATCCACGCCCAACATTGGCCTCAGCAACGGTGCAGGTGACAGGAACGCTGGCAATGGCCTGCGCAGCTACAGCAGCAGCAACCTGCGCAATGGCCGCAACCGGCTAACTCCCGACGGCCATCCTCGGCATTTCAGCATGAGCATCGAGGAGGAGTGCGCTGCTGACTATGCTGCCTACAGTCAGATATCGGATGTGCAAGCGGGATGTGGCAGTCAACTCACGGCCATCCCTGCTTCTGCTCACGACAAGCATGCAGCATCAGTAGCAGCAGGGCTGGCAGCATCGTCAGCAGGCCATGCCAGCAGGGCAGCATCCGCGCCGCCGCAGTTGAACCTAGCTGCTTTCACGCAGCTACCGCCAGGCTTGGAGCAGCCTATGCAGCAGCAGAACGGCACACAGCAGATGCTGCGACAGCACACTGCACCCATGCAGCAGCCTGCAGTTGCTACTAGCGGCAGCCCCCGCTCTCACGCCAGCAGCAGCAGCAACGGCCTGCAGGAGCTAGGCAGTACCATGCTAGCACTGCCAGCACGTCTAGCAGCACCGCAGGAGCCGTCAAAATGCAGCACCTCAATAAGCCCTGCAGCTCTTCAGACTTTCTATGGACCAGACATACTGCAGCCCATAAGAGCCTCGGTTGATTTGCTGCCGGCAGGCGGCAGCAGCAGCGACGTTGGCTCGTTGCTGCTGGCAATGAACAGCAGCAGCAGCACTCCCGGCTTTACTGAAATGCCAGGGGCAGCGGCAGCAGCAACATCTAACAGAAACAACAGTGATCCACCTGCAGCAGCAGCAGCAAGCAGCCCATCCATCTTCTCTCAGGTGTCTCTAAGCACTTGGGCAGTGCCTGAAGTGCCTGCAGTTGCGGCTGCAACTGCCACGGAACATGTTTCATTTGATGCAGTCAGCTCTAACGCAGAAGAAAGCGAGGAGCTGATCCAGAAGCGAATAGACGAGCTGTTGCTGCAGAAGCAGCTGCTGAAGCTGCGGCAGCAACACAAGCAGCAGCAGGCGCTGCTGAAGCTGCAGCAGGAGCAGCAGGAGCAGGCACTTCAGCAGCAGCTGCAGCTGATGCACCGTAGCCAGCACAAGCTGCCGCAGAACCAGATCAGCGAACCCTTGCTACAGCAGCAGCAGCAGGTGCAGCCCAGCAGCAGCTCTGCCAGCAGCATGCCATCTTCGCAGGAGCAGCGGCAAGTGCTGCAGGTGCAGCTCAGCAACGGATCGTTCACGAGCATGCAGCCCCTGCAGCAGCCACAGCAGCTGCAGCAGCTGCAGGTGCTGCAGGTGCAACCCAGTGACGGCTCCTTCACCGGTTTGCCAAACCTGCAGCACCTGCAGCAGCCGCAGCAGGGTTTGTCGGTTCAATCCAGTGGTGGCTCCTTCACAGGCTGTCAGAACCTGCAGCAGCAGCAGCAGCAGGGCATGCTTCAGGGCCAGCAGGGTGACAGCTGCTCAGCAGCGCAGAAGTCACCAGAGCAGCTGCAGCGTGAGATGCTGCAGCTCCAGCAGCTACAGCTGCAGCAGCAGCTACAGCTGCAGCAGCAGCTGCTTCAGCAGCAAGTCGGTGTTGTGTCTGCCAGCCCCTCAGATTACATGCTGCTGCAGGGCACCAAAGGTGCCTCGCAGCCCCTGACTTCAGCAGGCCTTATGATCAGCGGAGGATCGGGCCCTGCGTGCAGCACAATGATAACTCAGCTGCAGCCAAACCCCAACCCAAACCCCAACCCCAGCAGTACACTGCCCACTTCCAGCAGCAGTGCGCTGAGTGCTTTTGCATGCAGCGCGTCAGCTGGGCAGCCGGGATTCGGTGCACTGCAGGATGATGCAGTGCCTGTTCTGGGTGCTTGCAACGGCAGCAGCTACGCAGTTTTCGACACAAGGATGAGAAATGGCGCAGCTGCAGGCGGAGGTGCAGGTCTTGCGAGCTGGGGTTCTGGGCAGCAGCTAAACCTCGGGGGTGGCAGCGGTGCAATGCCGAGCTACAATGTGCTGTTTGGGGGAGCTTCGGGGCAGGGCGCTGTCACAGGCAGCGTTTTTACAGCCCATGAAGGGGTCTGGTCGTTGGATGCCGGACTCTCCTTCAACCAGTAAGGTCCACATGATGTGTTACATCCAGGTGCCATGACAGGTGTCTTGTTACATATCTAGGTCTTAGTGGTATGTTATGTGACAGTGTTTTGTGGAGGACGAGTGATGCTGGTTGGTGGCATGGCGTGCGCGCTGAACAGCATCTGGCACGGGGGGAATAACAGGTGGTCATGCAACAGAGCTGGTTCGTGCGTGTGTGCAAGTGCAGCACACGTGTGGCGTTTGCCCCGCTGCTGGCTGTCCTGGTTCATAGAGCTTTGCAACACAGCCATAGTTAGAAGGTGGGTATGCTTTCAACACACGTTGTATTGTTACCACTCGTGACACTGCCCAACATTGTTGTTTGTTGGTTGGGAGGTGTCATGCCGTGCCTTTGCTAGCATGCCGGGAAGACGAGATGCCATGCCACTACTTCGTGCTGCATGCTGTGCTGCCGGTGACGCTTGTGTTGTGAAGCGCATGCATCGACATCCCACGGCAGCTGCGGGGGTGAAAGCGGTAGAATCCTTTGTAGTGCATACCTTTGTTGGCATCTGGGTCTGGCATACGTTGCAGGCACGTCGGCGAGACTTTGATGCAGTGCTGCTTATGTTGGAGTTGTTCAGCATGCTGCAGTTGCAGAAAATGTTGCAGGCGAAGCAAACTGCTGTTGGTCGCCACACTGTCTACCGTAAGCTTGGCACTGCCTTTGTTCTGTACTTCAAATGTTTGGCGTGCTGTCAGCATCAGTACACAGTAGTAGGTGCTGATTGTGTTTGTCAAGGCCATGCGCTGATACAGCAGACCTCCCGCTGTCAGCCTTGCATGTAATGGTGTACGTTGCATGCAGTGTCATCCCATCAATTGTGTGCTGTCCACCTTTACTGCCTATCCTGCCACCCGCCATAGTGATTGGTCGGTTGCCAGGTACTATGCTACAATGTGGGTGTGAGACATCCTTACCCTGCTGGCAGCAAATGCTGCACAGCCTGTGCATTGTTTGGTGCTGTCACTGCACATTGGCGTTGCCAGCAAAAGTGTTTCGTTGGATGCATGGTTGAGCCGCCCCTGTGAAGCGTACCGCAAACTACGCTGAATCCCCAAGGGATGGCATCTGAATCAACGGTGCAGTGTATTGTTGCGCTGGCAGCTAGATTGATCTGCTGTGCACTGCATTGCCAAGAGCCGGTATCAACATGAGCTGCCTGCTTTGCATTTACAGCACGTGTGGCTGCTAATGCAGGGATGGCGTCCACTTGGTTTGACGTTTTTGGAATATGCTGCAGCAGCATCGCACACATCTGGTTGCCTACCGGCTCAGATGTCCACCAAGACACTCGTCTTGCGCTGCTGCTTAATCTGTAACAGCTCATGGGGCTCTGCCCATGACGCAAAGGTTCCTGACAACACAAGTTTGGTGTCGCTTCTGACTGTCCTAGCATGGGACAAAGCATGGACAGCTGCTCTATAGCACTGCGTGCTGTTGGTTGCAGATTGGAATATAGTGTAGGAGGTGCCGCACACCCGCGCAGCTCTTGTCAGCTTGATGTGCAAGTCATGCATAGCAGAGTGTTGGTGTTGCTGGGGGGCGATAGTGCATGGTGCGTGTCTGCATGTGTGGGGGTTTTAGCCAATAACACATCCGGGCTGTACATTGAACACAGCTGCGCCTCCTGGGTTTCACTGTTGAGTCAGGTGCACTGCTGTGGGCTGCTGTGAAGTATGTACTACAGAGTATGGTTTGTGTGCGTGTAGCTGGAACTGCAGCTAGTCCAATGCCATGTGTCTGTGCGGTCCGCTCTGCTGCCTTGAAGTGAGACAGGCAGGTGTAGGATGAGGCTATCAGACCACAGTGCGTGCTGCGGTCACAGCAGCATCATGAGCGTATGTTTTGAGTTGAGCCTGCCGCGCTGTGACCTGCAGCGCACAGCATGCAGCCTTGTGAGTTTCAGCACAGTGACCCACCAACTGTCAATGGGTTGGGAGGCACAGGACTGCCAGCGCTGGTTCCGTTGTGTCTGGTGTATGTGTGTCGTCACCCCTCTATCCTGTGGGCAGCTGTGTTGTGTTGTGTTAGGCGTGGGTGCAATGCAGTATGCGCGTTTGGCTGCTTGCTTCAACCAGCAGAGCCAGCAGCGTGTTGTTCCCAGCTGCACTCTTGACGGCTGTGCTTTAAGTAGTCACAATCAACAACCACATGTATGTATGAACTGCAAAATGCATCGCCAGAATGGTGCTGCTGCAAGGCACACTACTGGGGCAATCAGCCACATATTGTATAATGATGGGCAGCTGAGCTCTGCCCTTTGCTCTGGCTAGTCCTACTGATCTGGCCAGGTCTGCGTGCACTGCCAGATCTGGTCAAAGTGAGTCACAGTTCTGGTCAAACTCCGGTCAAAGCTGATGGCAGCTCATGCTGGTCGTGGCTTAGTAATACCTTTCTGCTTATTCTTTCTTCATGCCTGCATCTTTTGTTATGCTTGGGCTTGGCGGACGCAGTCCAGCCAACTCCATGGCACAGCTGAAGCAGCATTGTCCACACTGTTGATCTGTATGCTACACGCAGCCCCTCGCGTTGGCCGGCCCAGGTGTGTGCACACCGTGTTCTGTTTCTTGTTTTCCAGATGTGAGCACCCGTACATGACAAGTGTTATCAGCAGAACATGATTCCTTGGCTTACTTATAAGTGTTACTTGTAGAATGGATTAGGATTGAGTGGCAAAGTGTCCTTGCTGATAACCTGTGGCTGCGGTGTTCCTGCTGCTATATGATGCCACCATACGGTCATGCGTATGTATGTCGGGCATAAGCCGCGCGTGTGTCTGTGTGTTTGCCTGCAACTGCCACCATGTGCGACTGCGCTGCCGTGCACCTATAACGTTGCACTAGCTAGGTGAACAAGACAAGCTTGGTTAGCCGTTGAGGTATGTGTGGCAGGCAAACAGTGTCCTGTGATGGAACCAACTGCTGTGTCCAGGGTGTATCCAGGGTGTATCCAGGGTGTATCCAGGGTGTATCCAGGGTGTATCCAGGGTGTGTCCAGGGTGTATCCAGGGTGTGTCCAGGGTATCCAGGGTGTGTCCAGGGTGTGGGTGTGTCCAGGGTGTGTCCAGGGTGTATCCAGGGTGTATCCAGGGTGTATCCAGGGTGTATCCAGGGTGTGTGTGGAGTAGCAGTGGATGCTGGCATAATGTCAGTGGCATTGTCTGGGCGCCTTCGCGGCATACATAATCTGCATGCCTGCTGCCTTTGCATGTTGGTTTTGTGGTTCATGTGAATGCGGCAGATGCAGCTGACAATGTAGGCAATCACAAGTGCCGGCGAGCACCTCCGAGCACAGAGTGGGTGCGACGTTCAGGGTCACCTGCCATCACCGTGAGGCGTTTGTTGTGGTCTTGTTTGGCATGCTTTCCATGGTAGTAGGGTTAACGGGGGCTGCTGTGCCAGCCCAGCGCGAATGTGCACAGCCTGCATGCTGCATGCAGAGTGGGAATAACTAGAAGTGCAGCTGCACCGCCACCTGCTGCTCAACCGTGTTCCGTCCAGACCTGTGGTTTTCACTTGCAGTAACACCAGTGGTGATGTGAGCAGGACATGCGTTGCCAGCTAATTCGGCAACTGCAGTGTGATGAGTTTTGAAGTTTGAGGTCATGCAACGGGGCCGATGGCTTTGATCATCTAGGCTATAGCTTGAATTGGTAATATGATGATGACGGTGATGCAGGCTCAAAGCCGCTTGGCAGGGCTGCGGCAGTCCAGCCAAAGCCTTTAGCAGGATAACTGCTTCACTGGGCAGCTTGTTACTCAACATCCTTACTGTAGTGCAACAAATGCGTTGCTGCTATGGCTTGCATGGGTTAAATGCCATCAGTGATGAAGTGCAGCAAGCTCGGAGCCTCTGTCAAGATTACAGCGCGTGTTTGATGAGGCGCTGCTCGCCTGCTGGCTCTTGTATGCATCACTGCTGAAGTCCGCATGCATCTTTGTGAATTGCCATATGTAAGGTCATTCGGTCTGTTTTGCAACAGACAGTTGCTGGCGGCACTGGAAAATTGCGCAATGTATTGTCATTGACTGATGCATTGTTTTGTTTCTGATGATGTTTGGGGTAGCAAGGGGGTTTGCCGACTGGTGTCTAGGAGCATTGCTGCGTATCTTGTGAAAGCTTGGGATGTGCGTAATAGTTGTCAACACAATGGAGTGGTGCTCCCTCTTTCTTCCGCCCCGGGGGGGCGCGGGGCCGATGGCGTTGATGCTATGGCTTAATGGGTAACATGATGATGATGATGATGATGATGATGATGATGATGATGATGATGATGATGATGATGATGATGATGATGATGATGATGATGTAAGGTCACTCTTGGCCTGGCTGGTGCACTTGCTGCTGCCTTGTGTGCTGGTCAGCTTCAAGCTGACAAGTTGTAATCGGATTTGCCGCAACCTTCCTCTGTGTCTTGTGCCGCAACATGTGGGTGGAAGAGCGACATGTGTGTTGCTTCCGGTGTACCCTTGTGCCACTGACCGTCAGCTGAAACACAAAGCTGGCTGCTGGGTCTTGAGATACTGCAGTCTGGACACTCCCCCCCAAAGCTGCACAAAGCTGCATGCCACACGGTGTCATCATCATCATCATCATGTTACCCATTAAGCCATAGCATCAACGCCATCGGCCCCGCGCCCCTCAGGAGCGGAAGAACGAGGGAGCACTGCTCCATTGTGTTTGCAATTATTACACACATCCCAAGCTTGGACAAGATACTCAGCAATGCTCCTAGATATCACTCGGCACACACCCCTACTACCCCAAATATCATCAGAAACAAAACGCAACAACTTAGTGGATGCATCAGTCAACGATAACACATTGCGCAATTTTTCAGCGCCGCCAGCAACATCACGCAAAACAGACCGAATTTCATCAAGCATAGTATCCCTCTGAGCAGAAGTAGCGGGACAATCAAACATCAGATGTGACAAGACTCAACACCCTGACCACAAGCAGGACATGCTGTGTTAGAATCAGCTCTGCTGCCACCATAACGACTGGTACGCTCATGCACACAAAGACAGCCCATTCGAACACGCACCAGCAACTCAATACCACGCGTTGGCGCACCAGAACATAAAAAGGGCCTAGCCCTTTTAAAACGCATGGCATCAGCATGTGTAGGGTGCACATGCGTGATGTAACGGCTCAAAGTAGAGTGCTGCAGTGATTCACAAACAATTCTGTCTGCATGCGGCTTCCTGACCTGACGGTTGATGTGATTCTTGCACGCATTAGCTCGATCAGCCGCCGCCTCAACATCCACACCATACTTGCAAAGCAAACTCTGCACATACTTATGCCAAGGTGTCACCGCAACAGCACCACTAGGGCGCTTCCACTCAGCTGAAAACACCTGATGTGGCAGCCGACAGTTCTGCATACGCTGAACCCTAAAGTAATACTCCATCGCCCTCTGATGAAGCCACATGTGCAATGGCTTCACACCCCAGTCAGCCAGAACAAGTGAAGTGCAAGGGCGCTCCTTGCCACAACGCATTGAGCACTTGATGATGTCAGTCTGCACTTTGTCAATCTGTTGCAGTTGCCTTGCGGTTGACGGAAACCAGACCTCGCTGCCATATTCAACAATCGGGCGAACGCATGTAAGCAGAATGATACGCTTTACTTCCACGCTGATGAGCCGGCTCTTCCAAACTGGCATGAGCCCACCCTTCACGATGCACTTTTGCCAACATCTTCTCAAAGTGCGTATTCCAGTTGCAGGCATTGTTGAACCACAGGCCAAGGTAGCAGTACTCTGATACAACAGGCACAGGCACACCATTCAAAACGATGCCAGAATCAGCCAACTGGCTGGGCTGTCTAGCTGGTGAGACATGCATGACAGCAGACTTCAAGCTATTCAGCTTGAACCGCCACTTACAACTGTATTCATAAACTGTTGCAGCCACAGCCTGAACCTCAGCCAGAGATCCGCGCACAGCAACAAAGTCATCAGCCTGCATGGCTGCCACAACCTGACCAGCAGGTTCGTCACAAGGGCCCATAAGGGTGATTCCAGGGTGCTTTGCATGCACCTCATGCAGCAGATCATCAATGAAGTACAGGTACAGTGTGGGGGAAATAGCATCGCCCTCATGCAAACCAAGGTCACATGTGAAGCTCTCAGTGACATGACCTTCGTGAGACACCACACGGCGTGCACCCTGATACAAGTTGTAGAGTACACGGAACATCTGTCCACGCACACCCTTGTCCCACAGCTTTTGAAAGAGCCCATCAAGCCACACTGTTGGGAAAGCCTTATAGGTGTCAACAAACAGCACATAAGAATCCTTCCCCTCAGCTTTCCTCCCACCCAACACCTCACTGAGCACACTCTGGTGGTCAGCACAGCTGCGCTTGGGACGAAAGCCGTTCTGGCTCTCGTGCAGCAGCGGCGTTCCTACGCCAGCATGAGGATCTCAATTGAAGGCAACATAGCGAGCAGCAAGAGCAGCCTGTTGCAGTTGCTGCACGAGAAGGGCGGATATGCAGTGTATCCTGAGCCAGTGCATGAGTGGGGAGAGTGGCTGCAGCTGTTCTACCAGGACACCAAGCGCTGGGCGTTTGGCTTCCAGATGAAGGTCCTGTCTTCGTTCGTTAGGGAGTATGACGAGCACAGCATTGTTGAGCGCTCCATGCTTTCCGTTAGGCACGTGTTTGGGCAGCTGTTGTTCAATCAAAACCTGCTGGCTCAGAAAGAGTGGGACCTGTTCAGGTCCGTGGCTGACATGTTCACGTGGGAGCCTGATGTCATCATATACATAGCATGCCCTCCTGAGGTGTGCCTTCAACGCATGCACGCGCGTGCACGGCCTGCTGAGGCGCACGTGACGCTTGAGTACCTGCACAAGATTGATTTTATGTACACGCG
The DNA here is from genome assembly GCA_902809745.2 of Tetradesmus lagerheimii. Lineage (NCBI taxonomy): Eukaryota > Viridiplantae > Chlorophyta > Chlorophyceae > Sphaeropleales > Scenedesmaceae > Tetradesmus > Tetradesmus lagerheimii. Next base: position 42,260 of record CADDIJ020000652.1, read on the forward strand.
CATGCTGAAATACTTCTCTGGCAGAGTGATCCAGGTCGATGGCAGCAGGCCGCTGGCTGATGTGTACAGTGATGTGGCAGCGGCCGTGTTGCAGCTTCGTGGTGAGCAGCAGGCGTGCGGCGGACATAATAGCAGCTGCAGCAGCAGTTGTTCTGCTACACAGTGACTGATGTTGCCATGATGTAGTCTGCATAGCCTGCAGTGAGGGTGGTGGCAGCAGCGTTGTTGGGTTGGGGGTTGTTGTACTTGCGGGTTGTGCCTTGGTGCCGTGTAACGAAGTGCACCGCCGCCATGGTTGCTGCGGCCACACTACTTGTAGCATCAGCTGTATCATCATCAATGCCAAAGTACGGCAGGGCCCAGCACTTTGTGGAGCACAACCCACCTCTGTGTGCCCTTCTACGCCCTGCCGTATGCAGTGGTCCCCCGAGACCCCGAGACGGCCTCAGTCCCACTGCCAGGTGGTTTGTTGTGTTGACATACGTTGTGAGTGTATTGGTTTGCCACTTCCCCCCGGGCTATGTTGGGGGCGTAGCCGCCCCTCGTTTTGCCAGCGGCTTCGAGCGCTGGGGTGGTTGCCCACCAACATGATGGGGATGCCCTTTCTTGAAGTGGTTGTCATGTGTAGCATACATGCTGGCACTAGCGCACCAGTACTGGTGTCCACTTTTACGTGCTGATGGGTGTAACGGCTGCTGCCTGCTGCTCCGGAGAGCCGCTCCTTGAAGGCAGCCCATGTTGCGGTACACGATTGGGGTGCCTGCTGTGATAACGCGTGATAAGCAGTAGCCATAGGTTTCCATCCAATCTCCCGGGAATGCCACTATGTGGATGTGATGCTGGTGCAGCAGCTCTGCAAGCATGCCGTCCTCATAGCGGCCATGCATGATGCAGTTTGCAAATGCTTTATGGTCAAGGAGTGAGCGGTCGTGCACGACGACGCCACCAAACATGTGGTATGCAATTTTGTATTCCCCCCGCGACAAGCGAGCTTGATGGAGTCGCCCAGTGTTTCAGCTAACTGCAGAAAGCGGTGGGCTCCCTTATGTTTGCAAAAGTATCCCACAAATGCAATGTTGATGGTGCAATGTGATCCCTACGCTATGGCTGGTGGTACCACCAGGTTTTCGTGCATAATTATGGAATGGTAGTCTGGGTTTCCTGTGACAATACCCTTGGTTTGCAGCAGGCGGTGCAGATGCTCTTGTGAGGGTTGTTGGGTGCATTCTAGGTACCACTGCCTCACGTGCTGTGATGGCATGAATACTTGCTTGGCATGCCAGAATATGTTGTGTGTGTGCACTGCTTCCATGGGCGACAGCAGTGGAGTGGCAGCAGTAGCAGCAGCCTGTAACTCAGGCATTGAAGGGGTTGGGCTGCGTGGAAGGATCCACTGAAAGTCGTGCAGTGTAATCATCATCATCATCATCATCATCATCATCATCATCATCATCATCATCATCATCATCATCATCATCATCATCATCAACATCATCATCATCATCATCATCATCATCATCATCATCATCATCATCATCATCATCATCATCATCATCATGTTACCCATTCAAGCCATAGCATCAACGCCATCGGCCCCGCACCCCTCTGTCGTGCAGTGTAATGTAGACTGGGATGCTCATGCTGCTGGCTCGGTCCAGCACCAGCTCAAGGGCCGCAAGGCTGATGTCAGTGTTGTGCAGGCTAAAAATGTGGACGGCACGCACGCGTGCAAGGTCACAGTGGGTGATATGCTCCAGGGTGTGATAGTACAGGAAAAGGCAGCCTGACATGGCCTGCTGCAGCATTTTGTAGTAGGTGTAGGTGGCCCCATCAAAGCAGTGCGAGATACACATCACGCGAGGCTTGTTGGATGTTGTGATGCGCTGCAGAGCCGAGCCCTGCTGCTGTTGCTGCTGCTGATCGTGCTTCTGCAGGCCTCTGTAGGCAATGTGAGAAAGCAGCACGTCTTCGTGGCTTGCCTGATACACTTCCCAGTCAAACTTTGTAAAGTGCGCCCCTGAGTGTGCAACTGTGCCTTCCACGCCAAGGGAGTGGATAAGAGCAGCCTGCTTGAGGGCTGGTTGAAACAGTATTGGGATTAGCGTCTCAATGCAGATGCCGCTACGCGTCAACACCACGGCTTCCTTGAATCGTTCGATGCAAGTGCTAAGCTGGCTGAGCGGCAGCTTGTACAAGAATGTCTAGTAAGCCACGGGGTGGGGCTCCATGTAAAACATGCATCCAACAGGGATCTGCTTGAAGACGGCTTTGTTCGGGTGACAGTCAAATGCGCCATACTCATATGAAGCTGTGAGTGAGTAGCGCCCGGACAGTTTGAAGATGCTGTTTCCAGTGACTCTCGGCACATCATCAGAAAGCAACACATGCTGCCGTATGTAATACAGCGCGTGCAGCATAAGCAGGCACTCTGCCAAGCTCTTGTGAGGACTAGAGCGGCACGTGCTGACTACCTGCTCATGCAGGTCAGACCAGCCAACAAATGCATCCACCGCGCTGCGTATGCTTGTAGCCCACTCGTCTCTGAGAGGTGACGGATCTATGAGCAATATGAAGGCGCCCTGGATGTGCTGTCGCACAGACTGGATGGATGCAAGGGTCTGCTGGTGCCTGGCCTCGTGTGCAATTGAAGAGCGCGTGCTGGAGTAGGACAGCGGGCCATCTGTTGTGCAAACGGTGGAGGTGATGACAACAATATCATGATGTGTGGTAGCAGCACTATGGTCACCAGGAAGTCCAGTCGCAGGTCCAGGCACGCTCAGGCACGTCCAGTTGCCACACATTGCGTCCAGTTGGCTGTTTGCGAGTCCAGGTGCACGTCCTGGCACCATGCAACTTGACATGTGCTGCTGCTGCGACGTTGACTCCTGAACTAAGGCGTCACCGCCGCGTCGAACGCATCGCATGGGTGTTTTCTGCTATTTACCGCTTGAATGTGGCCCGTTTGGCAGCTTTCGTGCATATGCAACCTGCTGCAGGGTTTGTTGATACCAGCGCCGGTTATCACAGCAGATGAGGCCATAAATTTACATTGATTGTGAAAAAACAGGCTTCCAAGGGTGGCTGCCTCGAAGACACTGCTGCATTTGTGAACTAAAGCCTGTCACCGACCTGCTGTGACCATTCTGCGATCCTCATCATGCAAATCCAATGTCGTTGCCCGTAAACAAAGGATTTGCAGGGTTACTCTGGCTATCATCAGCCTTTCTGAACGACACAAGCGCACAAAACATCTCGCGGGCCCGCTTGCCGAGTCGCTTTTTAGATGACGTTGTAAATGCCTAAAACTAAAACAAAACGTTACAATGCTTACGAAGATGCCCCCAAGCGCCCGTCAAATAGCGTGCATGGAGAAGTGGAGAGGCACTGCCCCGTCTGCGGCGCCTGGGATGACTGCAGCAGCTCCACATGGTACCGAAAACATGGAACTGGCAAATGCGACTCAAAGAACACGCGACAGTGTGCAGGTACGGCATGCCTACCAACTGCAGTAAAACTTGCAGGTGTCACTTACCAGCCTGCAGGCTAAGCATTCGCTAGCGTCACCAAGCAGGCACAATGGCCAACAGCTGGCTTAGTGCGAGGCTGCTGTCCAGCACTTGCTTTCTTGCAGCTCCCAGGGCGGGTTCCTGCTGTTGTAGCTCACACAGTTGCACCATCTGCAGGTGTGCAGCAGGAGGCTGTTGGTGCCAGCCCAGGACAACAGAGAGGAGCAGCAGCAGCGTCAGCAGCAGCAAGAGCAGCAGCAGCAGCTGCATCAGCAGCAGCTGGAGCAGTATCACCACCAGCAGCAGCAGCAGCAACACCACCACCAGCGGCAGCAGCAGGATCACCTGCAGGAGATGACGGAGGACCTCCATTCCTTGAAGATGGTGCCCATGTCCATACGCCTGCTGACAGCTGGCAGCAACATACTGCATCAGCAGCTGCTGGTGCTGCTGCTGCTGCTGCTGCTGTGTCGGCCAACGACATTCCTGCAACAGCTGCAGCGGCAGGTCATGCAGCTGATAGCAGTGAGGCTATGGCAGCTGCTGTGGCAGACATCCGTGCAGCACAAGCAGCAGCACAAGCAGCAGTGGCAGCTGCTGCAGCAGCTGGGGCAGTTAGGCTTGGCGCAAGTGCAGTATGCAACAGTGATGATGCTGACTTGCTGTTGCAGCAAGTACACCTTGGTCCATGCAGGGAGTCAGCTATCCAGCAGCTTCAGTTCACACCTGATCAAGAAGCTTGGGTGCGTCAGCAGCTTCTTCAGGAGGATGACGACGAAGATGGAGAAATCAGCAGAGAGCCCGAGGAACATGCAGCAGCAGCTGGTGATGACGCTGGTGATGGCAGCCCAGATGACCAAGATACAGCTGATGCTGCTGCAGCTGCAGCTGCTGTTGAAGCAGCCATGGCTGTTGCAGATGGGGCAGCAGGCGCCGCAGAGCATGGGTGGCAGGAGCAACCCCCGGTGCATCAGGTTGTACGCACACTCCTGAGACAGCTGCTGCCGCTGCTGCTGCTGCTGCTGGTGGTGGTTCTTCTGGCGATGGTGCTGCGGTTGCGCCTGGGGCCAGCACATCGTCTGGTGGCTTCTTCTGGGGCCGTCCAGCCAAAACTGCCAAGGACTATGCCAGGCCAGAGGACATGACACGCAACCTGCCGCAACACACTTGGTGGCAGGAGCACGCTGGCGACCCGGTGTACCCAGGCGCGCGTGCAACCAACATGGATGCCATTTTCAAGCTCGTCTCCATCTGGAACGACCATAGCATGACAAATAGCGCCTTCAGTGACACGCTCGGTTTCATCACAGAGTTGCTGCCGCAGGTGAGAGCTGTGGGTGGTGAGTTTCTTATTGGAAGTAGCATGCCGCATGGCTTGTCGCATCAGGCTGTTGATTCCAGCAGGTTTGTGTGTGACTGCTCGTGCTTTTCTGTTGAGCCACTGCATGTTATCATCATCTGCATAACCAATGACGCAGCATGCTGTGATTTGCTGCAGGACCACACGCTGCCCAAGAGCCTGTACATGATGAAGCAGGTGCTGGATGTGGCGCCTGCCAGCAAGTACGAGTGGCACTCCTGCCTCCTGGGGTGCACCGGCTGGCCCCCTACTCCCCAGTCCGAGTGGAAGGCTCATCGGCAGGACTGCTGCAAGAAGTGCGGTGGAGCAAGCTTTGATGTTGTGCTGGGCAAGGAAGTGCCCGTGAGGGTGAGTGCTGGACAGGGGTGGCGGCGTATGCAGTGTAGTTGCGGGATGTTCTGACCATGCTGTGCCAAAAGTGCAGGTGTGTTTTTCACCTCAGGGTAAATGGAGCTGACAACTTTGCTGCGCTGGTGTTCTTCGGCTGTGCAGGTACTTGCTGCCGCGAGGTTCCAGGGCAGTTAGCAAGCATATGTTCTGCCTGATGTCACTCACTTAGCTTGACTGCTTTGCATGCAGAGGTTCTGGTACATCCGTCCACAGGAGTCCATCGAGGAGCTGATGATGGACCCAGA
>CADDIJ020000654.1:0-12114 GCA_902809745.2 Tetradesmus lagerheimii
GATACACAGGTGATACACAGGTGATACACAGGTGATACACAGGTGAGAGATACACAGGTGATACACAGGTGATACACAGGTGATACAGGTGATACAGGGTAATGATGAGCATGCACTGCAGAACGTTGGCTGAGAATGTGTGAGGCTTGCTGGGTGCAGAATGCAAAACCGTCTGTCAATCCAAGGATGTGCAGCAAGCCGTGCATGTATGCAGATATTCCCGGTTGTGTGATGCTGCTGCACTTGTACGATGACAAGCACGAGCTTTTGACCAAACATCGCATGTGCGGTCACACAGCTGGTGTCTGCTGCTGCCTAAAGCATGCAGCAGAACACACGCGCTGCTGTCCATGGATTCAAGATTACACCTGCTGTGGCCGAGATTCAGCCGCATCGTGTGCATGCGCATGCCACTACGTCCATTGGCTTCGTACATTGGCAATGCTGATGCTTAAGGAGCAACTATAGCATGGTGTTGGCAGTTTGAGGCTTACCTGTGCTGCGGCTGCTGTGAGCAGTACTGTACGCTGTGGGGGCCTAACAGAGCATCTTGCAGGACATCTGTGAACGGGCAGGCATATATGAGTGTAACAGAAGCTATTGACATATAAAGAACGCCAGGTGCTTAATGAATGCTCGAACACGCACCTTGCAGTGGAGTGCAGGGTGTGCTGCAGAGACGTGTGAGCCAGGTTGCTGGCAAGTGCGCTCATGGCTGCTTATAACGTGTTTTGTTCTGCTTTGACGAGGATCTACAGCGAATGAACTGCTGATGTAAGTCGGACTGGTGTCTGGCAACGTTCTTCCGGAATCGGCTCTCGGCGCGCTGGTTCACACCACAAATTTATGCTTCGCACTCTTCAAAGCCTACAGTGGCACGAATGATTACTTCACCTGCTGCTCTCAAGCCCCAAAAGTATCTTGTGGCACCCTAAACACGAATGACACCACAAAGGTGTCCGCTGTACTTTGGTGCAGGCGGTGTTGTCAATCTCTATAGCTTTTTTGATGTGATTTCGTTGCTTTCAGGTCCTCTGAGTGCCCAATCAGCAGGTGTCACCAGTGTCCACCGTTCGGCACTGCCCGGCCCGATGAAAGCGTTTGAGACGGAAGGTCATCAGCATAAAACACTAATATAGGGCTCTTTGATGATCGGCATAAATGGGCCTGAGCCTGATGTCGTGCTGAGTAATCAACAGTTGTTGCTGCAGCAGCAGAACTGAAGCCTACTGGTACCGCGCATGCAGCTGCTACCACCTCGCACTCAACACTAACAACTTCACAGCCAGAGAACCTGACAAATAGGGAGCTCGTACGCGATGGCAGAGACAGTTCTTGTAGCAGATGTGCCTCAGCAGGGTGCCAGTGTTGGCGTTCGCAAGGCCCCTGTTGGGGGTGGATGGAAAAAGGTGCAGCAGGGCGTGCTAAAGGTTCAGCCTGCTGGAGACAAGGATGCTGACAGCTTTGTTGGAGACAAGGTTCTCAACGTGCCAAGCATCATTGAGCAGCGGTGAGTGGCTGGGGATGCTGCAGGGTGCAGCTGGCACACAGGTTGAGATGTGTAGCCCAGCAGCAGCAGCAGCAGCAGCAATCACTAGTTGCACTGCAAGCGTGCCTGTCCTCAGCCCGACAGTCTCAGCAGCTCATCTCATCTCAGCTCAGCTCAGCTAACTTCGCATTGGCCCTGATTTGGCCCCTGCTGATACCTGCAATCAACCTGTCAGCTCCAGCTGCACTGCCCCACGCCAGCTACTCTGCTCCTTCCCACTACCCTCACAACACATACAGTTGTCAGCCAGCAACATGATGTGGCATCATGTTGGCTGACCTGTCCGGCTGTTGAACTTCTGCATTGTGTCGCAGCTCAACGCCAGCTGCAGTGGCTGTGCCAGCACCTCCTAGGCTGGCCATCATGATCCATGGTGTGCGCAACCTGCCCCTGCCAGCAGACAGCAGCAGCAGCAGCAACAGCAGCAGCAGCCCGCTGCGCATGTATGCGAAGGCAGCTGTGCACCTGCCTGGCCACCTGCCACACAGCAGCAACAAGGTCAAGACGCAACCGGCGCGTGTGGTGAGCGCCAGCTGATACCCACTGTACCCCACATGCACAACTAAGATTATGCTTTGCTGTTGTTTGAGCTAGTCTTCGCGACAATTTTTGGGGCTGCAAGTAAGGCGTGGGGGGGGGGCGCAGCGCTAACATTTGCAATGTGAGTAGCCTAACAACAGCTAAAGGACTGTTGCCTGATGACGCGGCTGTGTATGCTGGCATTGCACCGCTGTCGAGACAAACAACGCGAGTCAACTTGTGCGGCAGACGCCATGAGTGGTGGTTACGCGTTGTGACAGCATACAGCAGCGTGCAAAAAGCATGTATAAGTGCAATGCAGATGTCGCGTGTTAGGCCACAACTGCCGTAACACATTGATTTGCATTGCAGGTGCAGCAGGGCGCTGTGTGGGACAGCCTGCTGTCACTGTCGCCGGAGCAGCCGCAGCAGATGATGCTCAGCATCAGCCTCAAGCACAAGCAGCTGCTGACCAACAAGTCAGGTGCGGCGCAACATACATTACATTACATGCTCCACTCAGCCAGGAGTGGGTACCTCAGTCAGGAGCCAACGGGAGGCTCATAGTGCACACTTACGCGCCAGCACTCGAGTTGCAGCTGCATGTGCATGCTTAAACCACCATGTCCCCAGCACAAAACGTCAACAAGCCGGATGAACGGAGCACAGCCCTCAAGTCGCAGCTGCAGCGCAGAGCTCAACATTGGGCACGCAGTATGCCTTTGCATGCCCTAACGCGTCTGCTGCTGCCAGCAACAAGTTGTGCGGCATGCGGCTGCTAACAGCACGTGCGAGCTAGTTTGCTGCACCCATGACGGCAAAGCCAGCAGCCAGTCACGTTATGCACAAGACATGCTGCGGGAACTTGTTCGTATTGCTTGCATCCAGCACCACAGTCGCTCAACGCAGCACACGTTGCAAGGAGCGCGTCGCCGCAAAATCAGCATTCACATACTGTAGGATAGCCTGGCACAATGCTGAGTCTGTTGTGGCTGATCTTTTAGGATTGCTGTGCTTGCACTACAAGCGCAAAAAAAAAGATCAGCCACAACATACTCAGCATTTTGGATTGGCCTTACGCTATACCCTGCAATTACAACTTCACAATAGCTTGGCGGCCGACGCGCCAAGCTACTATGCATTTGTGATTGCAGTACATGGCGTCAGGCCCTTTACTGACTTGGAGTACTGTTTTGTTGCTGCCTTTGCTGACTGTGCTAGCAGCACCTCCAGCGGGCCTGACAAGTACACAAGCAGTGTGCAGCTCGTGTTTCATTCAAGTAAAGACTCATGCACCGCCACACTTTGCATGTTGACACAAACTTTTGCTACACGTGCAACTCCACAGCACGCTTAGTTTGGTTCCCTGTGCCTTGCACAGCCCTGTAACCCCTGTCAGGCTTCTTTGTCTTGGGCAAGGTAGGGGAAGGTAGAGAACACTGGGAACCAGGGTAAGACAGGGTAAGAAGAGGGTGGGGGAAGGATGGGAACACTGCGAACACTCACATGCCCCAACCATGCTATGCTCTGTCTTCCGCAGTGGTGTGGGGCGTGGCCACGCTGCCTCTGTCCGAGGTTGTTGCATCGCCCGGCACTTGGGGCGAGCGGCAGCAGCTGCAGCTCAAGGGCCACAGGCTGGCCGGCAGCGCAGCAACACTGGAGGTGCAGCTGTTCCTATCCACGGTGAGTGCAACTGACTCGTCAGATGTCCAGCTTTTCAGTCAAATAAACGTCAGCAATTGCTTGCAGTGTGATGAATAGTCAGGTGGTGTGCACCATTGCAGGTTGGAGGTGCAGCTGTTCCTATCAACGGTGAGAGCACATGACTCGTGAATATCAATCGCTTCAATGTCAAGCACCGCTTGCGGTGTGATGAACGTTCAAGTGATGTGCAGTGCCTGCATGCGGCAGCTGCCGCCAGTCAGGGTGTGGCTTTGTCCTCCACACACGATAGGCTGCCGACCAGGCTAGTTGTCACACCAACAGCTCCAAATGCTAACCTCATGCATTGCCGTGAGCACTGCTGAGAGGACCAGAGACGCGCTGTCAACACCAACAGGAGAACGTAACACAAGCTGATGTACTGTAACAACGTGTTTGTAAACCACTGCTTTTTGGTGGTCTGGGAGCAGCTTTTTCTTTGTGTTTGGCTGCTATTGCTTGAAACACTGTGACTGATGATGATGAATGCTGCACTGCCCTGCAGGAGCGCATCAGCGGCCCGCTGAGTGTGCTGGCTGCCACCTGGAACGTCGGCAACGCGCTGCCGCCCGCAGTGGAGCAGCTGCGGGAGCAGTGGCTGCGCGGAGCAGCAGAGTGAGTGCAGGCAGATCAAACAAAGATGAGCAGTTCACTGAAGAAGCAGCACTGGCAGTGGTAGCACTAATGGAACAGCTGCAGGAATGGTGGCTGCGCTGCACAGCAGAGGGATTGAGGAGGAACGTTGGAAACGGCGGCGGCAGCAGCGGCAGCAACTACAGTGGCAGCAGCTATGCAGAGACGCATGATGCACGGTACAACAGAGTGGTAGGCTGTTGCTGTGGAAGTAGAGTTGCAGCAGCAGCAGCAGCAGCGGCGGCAGTGTAGCTGGCACCAGCGAGAACAGCAACCTAAGCATGACAGGGCGTATGATACTGTCCAATAGATGGATGACCAGCATGTCTCTGTTGTGCATCACACCTTATGGCAGCTGCTCCTAAACTGCAGATGTGTTGCTGGTGTGTCTGCCTGTCCGTGCTTGTGTGCAGGAGCCGGCACCACCTGGTGGTTGTGGGTGCACAGGAGTGCAACTACACCAAGGATGCGCGCAATTCCCGCAGGCGCGGTGAAAAGCAGGAGCAGCGCGCGTTCAGCATGAACGCTGCAAATGGAGCTGGCGCAGCAGCAGCAGCAGCAGCAGCAGCAGAGCCAGCGGACTCTGGAGGAGAGCAAGGTATTTTCTGCTGCTGTTTGGTAGTGGGGCCTGCCCTCTTTCCAGGTGTAGCCTCAGCCTAGCATCCAGTTATATGTGGCATATACATGCAGTGCACTTGTAGTACAGTGCAACTAGAACGCCGGCATTGCGTTTGGCCTTAATCACCCATCCGTCTCCTGGTTTTGCTGCGTACATGGCTGCCCTCACTTGACCTCGCACTGCTGCTACCAACACACATCCTCACAGCCTTGCGTGAGTGAGCAGCCTTGCATGCAGGGGAAGGGTGTCACTGCATGCCTTGCTGCTTGGTGCTGCTATTACTTTAACACACAATGCAGATTCTGACACACCCCTGCCAGCGGTCCCGGATGCATCCGCCATGCCAGCAGCAGGCTTTGCGCCCCCAGGCAGCAGTGTAGCAAGTGTGATGGGCACTAGCAAGGCTCCCACCACCCTCAGCAGCCAAGCAGAGTCGTTGCAGGGCTTCAGTGGAGGCCAATCAGAAGGCGCTGCAGGCACGTGTGATGACTCAGACGCAGCTGACAATGAGGCTGTTGGGGGTCGCGATGCAAACGGCACAGCTGGACAGCAGCAAGGCTTGCCGGGTGTGGCGATACATGCAAGCGCACTGGACAGCAGCAGTGGAGGCGCACTCTCACCAGCAGCAGCAGCAGCAGTGGTAGCAGCAGCGGATGATGATGTGGAGGTGCAGCGTCTTGTGTCGGTGCAGAGCAAGACGGCTGCGCTGCGCAGCTATATTTTTGAGCAGGTGGACAGCGCAGCAGCATGGGAGCGGCACATATCGGCAGCACTGGGGTCCAAGTGAGTGCAAAGTCATGCAGCGTGAGCACAAGCACGTTTCATCAATTGCTGCTTGTTGTTTGTTGACAGATGGTGTGCATCGACCTGCGCTATGCGCGCTGTTGCATTCTAGCTGGTGCACTAGTATGTTTACTCCCCAATTTTGCATGCGCAGTAGCAAGTTTGCAGGTACTGGCTCCAAGCACATGTTGGCCACAAGTCAACAGCCAACAACAGTCTGAACTTTTCGCCACCAGTAGCTGTAGCCACTCAACCGACATGCTGCTTTATCCACCCGCCTGCCGGTACTGGTTGGTGCAGTCGAAGCACACATTGGCCAAAGGCCAACCGCCAACAACAGTTTGAAGTTCACGCCACCGTCAGCTGTAGCCACTCAAACAACTTGACTGCTGTCTTAAACCGCCTGCAGGTACTGGCTGGTGCAGTCGAAGCACATGTTCCAGACACGCGTCCTGCTGTTTGCGCGCGTTGACGTGGTGCCCTACATCAGCGCCATCACCACGGCCTTCGAGGCCACCGGCATTGGGCAGTGAGTGGCGCTGCGAGCTTGCTAGGTTTAGGTTCCAGGGCTGTTGCTATGACTAGGCACGTGCCATGCATATGATGTACACAGTTACCAGAAATGAGTATCACGCATTTGCTGCGTTTCCCTGCTGCGATGTGCATGACATGTTCTGCTTGTGCTCGTGCCCTGTGCAGCGTCGGCCTCAACAAGGGTGGCGTAGCCGTCTCATTCAAGCTGGATGACACGCACCTCGCCTTCGTCAGCAGCCACCTGGCAGCCCACCAGAGCAAGACAGCGCAGCGCAACTCAGACGTGGGCGAGATCTGCGCCAACCTGAAGCTGCTGCCGCCAGCGCAGCGACGCTCCGTGCACAAGCCAGATCTGGCTACGGGCTTCCACCACTGCGTGTGGGTGGGGGACTTGAACTACCGGTTGGAATACGGTCAGCAGGTGAGCAGTACAGCTGTGTACTGCGTTGAGTGTATGCTATGGTGGTGTATTGCTTATGGTGTGCTGCTGACGCAAGATTTAGAGGTTGGTTGTACTCGCTGCATAAGGCAGCGCCAGCATGCACGCACTGCAGCCCCTGCAGATCAGCTGCACACAAAACAAGGTTGACGCACCTGTAATGACGCTGTTATGATGCTTGCTTCTTCTGCAGGCTGAGACACACTCGGACTCTCCCACCCCGGAGGACTTTGCCTCACTGTGTGCAGCGATCAGTGCAAAGCAGTACCAGCAGCTGCTGCAGCTGGACCAGCTCAGACTGGAGCAAGCAGCTGGGCGCGTGTTTGCAGGCTTCAGTGAGGGCCAGATTGACTTTGCGCCTACCTTCAAGGTGCGAGCGGTGGTGGTGACGCTTACACGTGCTTGTGTTTTGAGTGCATTGAGGGTCTGATCAGCAAGCTGCTGAGGATGACAACAGAGAGTGAGGCAGGAGGCAGACAGTCAGGCAGGCTGATGACAACAAAGAGTGAGCCAGGAGGCGGTGAGGCAGACAGGAGAAGATACAGATTACACAATATGCTGCTGCTGCTGCTGCTGCTGCTGCTGCTGCTGCTGCTGCAGGTGCTGAAGGGTGAGCCTGGCTGCAGCTACGGCCCCAAGCGCTCCCCCGCGTGGTGCGACCGCGTGCTGCTCAAATCAGCGCTGCCTCACAAGCGCGGCAGCTACAGCAGCTACTTCGCAGCCCTTGACATCTGCACCAGCGATCACAAGCCGGTGGCTGCGGTGCTATCGCTGCCGCTGATCACTGATACAGTGACGTCTGGCCGTGCGTCTGCCCGCACTCTGTTCAAGCTGTATGTGGCGGGGCTGAGACTTGAGGGGGAGTCGACTTGGAGGCGGCTAGCTGAGCTGGCCTCACACACCACCGGGCAGACCTCATGTCCTGCAGCAGCAGCAGCAGCAGCAGCAGCAGCAGCAGGGGATCATGAGGCAGTGGCGGCAGCAGCGCAGCAGCAGCAGCAGCAGCAGTGCAAGCCTAAAGTGCGGAAGCTGCAGCTGGTGCTGTCCGGCGCGTGCATTGCTCACAAGCACCAACACGTGAGTCGGCTGTGGCTGATGCTGGCTGTGTTTCATACACGACTTGACTGCTGGAATGTCACCATGGTGTCCTTGTGCGAGCAGGGAATAGCAAAGTCTAGTTTGATACGCGCACCACAGCAGATTGTGTGCCCAAATGCATGGTGTCTGAATGTTGAGCCTGGCAGGTAATTGACTTGACGATCATCTGCAGCTATCTTGCACCACAAGTTGCGCCGCCTTTGATGGCTGTAGTTTTTTACTGTGGCTGCTGCTGCTGCTGCAGTTCCTGCGGGTGGACAGTGAGGCAGTAGCATCAGGCCTGGCAGCAGTTGGCGCCTCCAGCAGGCCTGTCCCCGCCGACCTTGCTGCTGCTGTGGCTGCCAGCCTCACGCTGCGGGAGGAGAACATGCCGCTGCTGCCGGGAGCAGCGACAGACCTGCAGGACGATTGGTGAGGCGCACGCTGCTGCTGCTGCTGCTGCTGCTGCTTCCTGGTTGCTCGTGTTTGGATGCATCAAGGTCTTTGAATTGCTGGGAAGTGCTCAGGCAGTTGTGAACGACCTTGATGTTTTGGTGTACAGCAAGAGTGCACAGCTGCTGCTGCTCCTTATCTAAACTCTCCTGAGCGCTGCTCAGTATGCCAGCAGAATGCTGCTGTCAACCCCCATTACCTTTTTCCGTGGCTGCTGCTCTGCTGTATGTGCAGGCTGCTGCTGCAGCTGGTGCTTGTGGAGGGTCTCAAGCAGCGCACCCTAGCACGCGGCATTGTACCGCTACAGCCTGTTGTAGCAGAGTACACCGCTCGCACCTTCAAGGCAGTAGAAGTCCCTGTGCAGCTCGAATGCAACAGCGCAGCAGCAGGCACTGCGGTGATCAGCTTGCAGCTGATCAGCAGCTCAGGTTCACGGCAGGGTATGTATGAGGCGATTCGTCGCATGCGTACGCTGGCGATGAGTCGTCACATGACGTCACTTTCAGCGACAGAGGAGCGGCCGGAGCGCGGCAGTGGCAGCGGCGGCAGCGGTGGCGTGTTGAGTAGGACGATGACTGGCACGCTGCTGGGGTTGGGGCACAAGATGAAGGATGGTTTGGGCAGGATGACTGCAGTGCGAAGGCCTGGCTCTCCTACGTCGCCTTGATGCTGCACGGGATTGTGCATGCAGGTTGCACTGTGTAAAGGGCTTTGCAGGATGTTTGCAGGATGTTTGCAGGGTTGCATGTGACATGGGGTATGGCTCCAGTGTGTGTTCTGCTTGGTTGGGTGGAGATGTGGAGGTCAAGATGCAGGTTATTGACCGCTGTTCGGTGGCCTGTCTTGCCTGTGCTGGCAGCGGTGGTGATGGCTTGTGGATGACCAAACAGGCATGTGAGGGTGTTGCCAGACAGGTTGTGGCACTGCGCTATGACAGAAACCAACGTGACAAGGTTGCCTACGTGAGCCATTGTTCTTGCTGTGTGGTTGTGATGTTCGGAATGAACTTCAACAATGAAAGCAAGGCGGAATGATCGAGTGAACATACATGGAGCAACGTATGTGGTCTTTTGAGCGTGGAAATTTTGACAGGGCAGCAACGTAGTGGCGGAGTGCTTTGCAGTCGATTTGATGTGAGTTTGCCGCATGCCTTGTGGGCGCATTTGCTAGAGTCAGGCTGGGATATGTTCATCACGTGACACCACAGTGCAGTAGCTCAAGATTTGGCTCAACAAGTTGCCTGGGCTGTGTAGCTCGTGCCGCTTTGCAGTTCACGGTGCGCACATACGCACTATAACGATCAAGTTGACACTGATATGTGGTGCAGGCCAGGGTAGCAGCATCAGTATACTTGCAGGCATGTACATGCACGTGTGGTTACTGTTGGTGCATGTGGTGGATACGCTTGGTGCACTACACGTCAGCGCACGTGTTCTGGCATGGCAATGTACAGCACTGCAGTCCAGATCCTCCAGCTAGCACTGGTATCTGTGCCAGGCAACGAGTGCATGGTTATACTTGGAGAAGGCTTCTGGATTTCAGTCGACATACATCAATGACTGGGATGTATGGCGATGTGTGCATATGTCCAGACAGACTGTTGGCATTCCAGGAATGGCTACCCTGTACAAGGTGTCCAGTAATGTAAGGATGTGGCAGGTGATGTATGTACATTTGCAGCGGCCGTGTAACCGTGGTTTTAGTGTCAAAAAGGATCATCATCATCATCATCATCATGTTACCCATTAAGCCATAGCATCAACGCCATCGGCCCCGCGCCCCTCAGGAGCGGAAGAAAGAGGGAGCACTGCTCCATTGTGTTTGCAAATATTACGCACATCCCAAGCTTGGACAAGATACTCAGCAATGCTCCTAGATATCACTCGGCACACCCCCCTACTACCCCAAATATCATCAGAAACAAAACGCAACAACTTGGTGGATGCATCAGTCAACGACAACACATTGCGCAATTTTTCAGCGCCGCCAGCAACATCACGCAAAACAGACCGAATTTCATCAAGCATAGTATCCCTCTGAGCAGAAGTAGAGGGACAATCAAACATCAGATGTGACAAAGACTCAACACCCTGACCACAAGCAGGACATGCTGTGTTAGAATCAGCTCTGCTGCCGCCATAACGACTGGTACGCTCATGCACGCAAAGACAGCCCATTCGAACACGCATCAGCAACTCAATACCACGCGTTGGCGCACCAGAACACAAAAAGGGCCTAGCCCTTTTAAAACGCATGGCATCAGCATGTGTAGGGTGCACATGCGTGATGTAACGGCTCAAAGTAGAGTGCTGCAGTGATTCACAAACAATTGTGTCTGCATGCAGCTTCCTGACCTGACGGTTGATGTGATTCTTGCACGCATTAGCTCGATCAGCCGCCGCCTCAACATCCACACCATACTTGCAAAGCAAACTCTGCACATACTTATGCCAAGGTGTCACCGCAACAGCACCACTAGGGCGCTTCCACTCAGCTGAAAACACCTGATGTGGCAACCGACAGTTCTGCATACGCTGAACCCTAAAGTAATACTCATCGCCCTCTGATGAAGCCACATGTGCAATGGCTTCACACCCCATTCAGCCAGAACAAGTGAAGTGCAAGGGCGCTTCTTGCCACAACGCATTGAGCACTTGATGATGTCAGTCTGCACTTTGTCAATCTGTTGCAGTTGCCTTGCAGTTGACGGAAACCAGACCTCGCCGCCATATTCAACAATCGGGCGAACGCATGTAAGCAGAATGATACGCTTTACTTCCACGCTGATGAGCCGGCTCTTCCAGACTGGCATGAGCCCACCCTTCACACGATGCACTTTTGCCAACATCTTCTCAAAGTGCGTATTCCAGTTGCAGGCATTGTTGAACCACAGGCCAAGGTGGCAGTACTCTGATACAACAGGCACAGGCACACCATTCCAAACGATGCCAGAATCAGCCAACTGGCTGGGCTGTCTAGCTGGTGAGACATGCATGACAGCAGACTTCAAGCTATTCAGCTTGAACCGCCACTTACAACTGTATTCATAAACTGTTGCAGCCACAGCCTGAACCTCAGCCAGAGATCCGCACACAGCAACAAAGCCATCAGCCTGCATGGCTGCCACAACCTGACCAGCAGGTTCGTCACAAGGGCCCATAAGGGTGATGCCAGGGTGCTTTGCATGCACCTCATGCAGCAGATCATCAATGAAGTACAGGTACAGTGTGGGGGAAATAACATCGCCTCATGCAAACCAAGGTCACATGTGAAGCTCTCAGTGACATGACCTTCGTGAGACACCACACGGCGTGCACCCTGATACAAGTTGTAGAGTACACGGAACATCTTTCCACGCACACCCTTGTCCCACAGCTTTTGAAAGAGCCCATCAAGCCACACCGTTGGGAAAGCCTTATAGGTGTCAACAAACAGCACATAAGAATCCTTCCCCTCAGCTTTCCTCCCACCCAGCATCTCACTGAGCACACTCTGGTGGTCAGCACAGTTGCGCTTGGGACGAAAGCCGTTCTGGCTCTCATGCAGCAGCGGCGTTCCTGCTGCTGTAGCAGCAGTTACACGCTGCTGCTGCTGCTGCTGCTGCTGCTGCTGTTGCTGCTGACGTGCCTGCTGCTGCTGCTGCTGCTGCTGTTGCTGCTGCTGCTGCTGCTGTTGCGCCTGCTGTTGCTGCTGCTGCCGTTGCTGTGTCGTGCCCTCCGCCACTGACTTGCCTTCTGCAAACTTGATGAGGCGCTGGTTGAGAACGCTGGTGTAAAATTTGTAAAGCACGCTAAGCAGGGTGATACA
>CADDIJ020000657.1:0-20305 GCA_902809745.2 Tetradesmus lagerheimii
AGTGACCTCACCCAAAACCCTGCACCCTGTTGCTGTGTGCTTCTGATGGCGAGTATTTGTTGATTCTGTCCGTGTTCACAGGATTGAAGCCTGATGAAGGGTGAAGAGCCCGAAACGCGTCGCTTTCCATGTAATACGACAAAACAGAGTCAACAATAGTCTGAACTTGTCTCAACAGTAGCTGTAGCCAGTCGCATTACGCTATTGCTTTTCAAATTGCTATCGGATCGCGTCTTGTTTGGTAACGACCCTGACATTGTCATACCAGGTATCTCGCCCCTGCGGGCCAGCTCGACACCCAGAAATGGGTTGCCAATGAGTGACCCAGCAGCGCTGCGCTGATGGCGCCAGCTCGCAACAGCGGAACTGCACCTGCAATCGTGTTTAATGGTTCGAGCATTGAGCCGACGCCATCAACTGCTACTGCGTGACGCACTGCGTCACGGCGGTTTTGAAAGTACAGAATCAAGGACTTCACGGCAGCGGCTGCCATTGCTGCCGCATCACTCATCAGATAAACCGCGGCATTGTGTTGCAGACACCGTCATGGCATACTTGGTTGCCGCCAACGGTTGTCATGATGCCACCGCTATACTATCATAGTAGCTATGATAGCTCTAGTAGAGCCTGCTAGCCTGAGGCAACTACGTGCAATGCCGCACTACGTGCAGTGCACAGCGTGCATTAACTGCGGCTGCTGGCGACCCCCACTACCAGGTAGCACTGGTCACACTGTCACAGCGTGGCACGCTGCGCATACCGTATGATCATGGTAAAGATAGGCCCTATCGGCATATGGCATATGCTCAGCAAGTGGCCACTCCCAGTATCTTGAATCAATTGGGTGGCATCATGTGAGCCCTTAGACATGGATGCCTGCAACTTGCCTTTTAAATGCTCTATATGAAAAGGACGAGCTGTCAAGGATGAAGGAGCCACTGCTTAGCGGCAAAGGCTTGAAACATTTGAAACTGCTGCATACACACAGCGCAGAACATGGTCCTTGACGCAGCAGCCAACCATCAGCTGTGGCAGCGAGTGCTTCTAGGGTGAAGTGGTGCAATTCAAATGCAGTGCCACCAGCCAATACATTCAACTACATCAATTAGCAGAGTAGACCATGATGTGCAGGACGATGGGGGTCTAGATATGTTGAGTTCCTACCGCAGCCAAAACAAACACACCTGCAGACTCTAGGTTGCTGCTGAGGTTGATAACACAACAGCGCAGTGCGTGGACGCTACCGTCGCCTCACTCGCTGTGGATGGCTCCAGCCAATGCGGCTGCCAGTGCTCCCCCCGCCATTTGCCGCGCCATGTACACTGCCTTGGTTCCCATGCCTCTGCCACCCTGCTCACTCGCGGTGGATGATTCCTGCGAGCATGGCCGCCAGCGCCCCTCCCGCCATCTGCCCCGCCACGTACACTGCCACGCTGCTCATGCTCATGCCAAACACCAGCGCGGGGCCCAGCGCACGCGCAGGGTTGATCACGCAGCCAGAGTAGGCCCCGGCTGCACATGCCAACGGCAGGTGTGAGAAACACAAACAGCAGTGGCAGCAGCACTGTAGTTGGGAAGGAGCAGCTGCATAGTTAGGTGCTGTGCGACCATGCACCTGCAACATTGTGCACACAGTCAAAACACGAACAGCAGGATAGAATTGCACAGCAGCAGCAGCAGCAGCTGCATGTAGCGTTGCTGGCCACACGTGATCACGTGTAGATATAGCATAGTCGTGCCGCTGCTTACAGTAGGAGCGCCAGTGGTGCTGCCCTAACTTGAGGACAGCACCCAGCTGGCAGGTGAACCGCACATCACAGCACACATACTGCCAGCTTTCATGATGCTGCGCTGACCATCCAGAAATATCCGGTGCTCCTCACCTGCCATGATGGCACACGTGACAAACGCTGCGATCCCCACAGGCGCTGCCGGCTTGAAAGCGCTGTTGGCGACTGCGCAGCCGTACACCACCAGGCCCAGTGCAGCGGTCAGCAGCGCCTCCCAGGCAAACACGGCCATGCTGCTCAGCCCAGCAGCGGGGGCGTAGGTGCCAGGTGCGCCCAGGCCCTGGCCCACAGCCACGCCGGGGATGAGCACAGTGCACAGCAGCGCGCCAAGCACGCAGCCCGCGACCTGCAAGCGGCCCAGGAGGAGTTCAACCTAGTCAACAGCAATAATGGGCACACCACGCAAGCGATGACCACTGCACTGAGGCTGCAGCTGCAGCATTGGTTGCTTCATGTGCTGCTTTGGTTGCACCTGGCAGGATCGTTGCAGCCGCGCATTTGCGCAAACTATCTTGCAGCTTGTGAATGCTGCTGGTCTGCCAGATATGGCGTATGAGCACAGCTGTATGCATTCTTGCTGACAACACCATATGTCCCCGTGCCAGATTGGTGACGTTTTCGACCACAGGCCTACTGCTTGCCCAAGTCAGTCCCGCTGTCGCCCCCACCTGTGCGGCCATGTATGCGAGTGCCTTGTCGCTGCTGATCTTGCCGCGCAGCAGCAGCATGAGGCTGACGGCAGGGTTGAGGTGCGCACCAGACGCGCCGCCAAACGCAAAGACTGCAGCAGCAGCAGCAGCAGCGGCCATAGTGAGTACACCACATCTGCACAGGGCTGCATAAACTGCATGCCAGACGTGCCCGTGTCCCCCTCAATGGCAGGGAAGTAAGAGGCCGCCCTGTACAACAATCTACGCAGACGGTGCAAGGCAGAGGGTCATGGCAACGGTGCAGCAACACAGATATAACAGCATCGAATCACTCTGAGTGTGTGCCAGCTGTTGCCTTTGCTAAGCAGGACTGTCTACTGCGAAGTTCATGTCATATCACTGCTTTGACAGCAACGTGCGCACTTGGCATGCATGTGTCTTGCAGCACGTGGCATAGCTACAGTGTTATAATGCAACGCATGCCTTGTTGCGCAAGCACTCACTCATTGCCATGACAGCCAAACCGTTTGCAGGGGCGGCCACTGCAGCAGGTGCAGCGCCTCCAATGAGCTGCAGTAGGCTGCTGCCTGCGAACTCAGCTGCCAGCTCAGTGGAGGTAGCGCCACTGCAATGGCAAAGAACCGTGCACAGCAGTTGGGTTGCAGGCTACAGGGACGCAACTGTTGAGTTAAGCATTCGTCACTGCGCTCATTGCTTCAGGCGCTGCCACAACACAGCCAGTGCAGCAGCAGCAGAAGCAGCAGCAGAAGCAGCAGGAGAAGCAGCAGCAGCAGCAGTAGGAGCAGCAGCAGCAGGAGCTTCGCTGGTGCAGACATCCGATCCGTCCCACCTCTTACAAACCTGCTGTGTGGTCTCACACGTGTGCGATGAGGTACGCGTGAGCCGGAGAGAGGCATCCTGGGCACCCCACGCAGAACGCGGTTGGGTGCGAGCAGACAGACAGCTTTGTGGCAGCACGAGAGCGACATGGTGTCGAACAAAGTATAGACAACAGGAGATATGAGGCAGGATTTGCTACGCAAAAGGTCATTGCATGATGCTGCTCAGCACAAGCGTGCGAAGCGGGCTATCTCTCGCGCCTGGACTTGAGCTGCAGGCTTGTCATGCTGTTCTATAACCCGACCACACAGACTATTCTTTGATTGTTGCAGAACCTATACTGAGGGTTGCAGTGCGGATGGCTTCCAATTGTGTGCAGCAGAGCTAGCTGCAGTGCAGGAGCCTCCTGCGGCAGGCCAGCTCTCCAGGAGTGCAGGCTGCACTGCAGCTAGCTCTGCTACACACAATCAGACTGCGCCTAGGCTACCACAACCTGAGGCAGGGCTCAGCCCTGGCAAGTTGCCAGGCCTGGCAACTTGCCAGGGCTGGCGCTGCTGGCACTGCGCCAAGTATGATGCACAGGGATCTGCTGATCTTACACCACGCTGGCCGCCATTGCAGCACTCAGTGCCAGGCTGGCAGCAAAGTGTTGTGGGCATACAGATAGAGGCCTGCCAGCTGGCAGCTGCCAAAGCTGTCTCCGGGTGGGGCTGAATGTTCCAAATTGTACACATATCCAACACACCTGGTGCTGCTGGTCAGCAACAAGATAACAAAGCAGCTGCCAACTACAGGCTGTAGTTTCAAGCCAGTTCACGTGTGCACATCCAGCCAGCCTGAGTCATGAGCTTTTGGCCATCCTGAGTCATGAGCTTTTGGCCATCCTGAGTCATGAGCTTTTGGCCATCCTGAGTCATGAGCTTTTGGCCATGATCGGCTGTTGACAACACCCACTGGCAGAACTGGGCTTTCGCATGTTCCATCTTCAACAGGTCATCAATGCCACGTATGAGCCCAATGTCGCTTGCATGGCCTTCACAAGTTCAAATCCGGCAAAATATGCCAATCATTGCAAAATTTTGACAGCTGCTGCAAGGATAGAGAGCTGCGCTACGTACAAACTGCCTCTACTTGGTGGCAACAGCGGCGGCCGCTGTTGATCTTCCCTCCGCTGCAGCTGAACACCTAGCAGCCAATTCATGAAAGCTAGGAGAAAGTACATGCTGAGATATACACAACTGCATTGAGGCACCACCTCTCACAGCCCAACAGCTGTCATAACTGTTCGTCACACCGCGCACAGCAACAACAAGCCGTACTGTGCACTGCTACCAGATTTCCTGGTCCCGCACCAGTAGCCAGATGTTGACACAGTAACAATTGGGCACTGTGAAGTAAGAAAGCAGCCCATGTGATATGCATACACGCATGACTCAAAAAGTTGAATGAGAATTGCAGCAGTCAGCTACCTGCCAAAATGACCGCTCACTGCCACCACCACCAAAATGACCGCTCACTGCCACTACACAGCCTATTCATCAATGCATAGTGTAGTTTGCTTTGCTTTGGATGCAGCAGACGCAACAAGTCTGCCGGTTTCAAGCAGTGCGACAGCAGTCTGATACGTCCATGTTTCAAGCAGCGCTGCCGCCCGGCGGTCCTCGGAAGACAGAGCCAGGCATAACAAATGTGCTGGAAGCAGTTGCTGATATCTTTCAGCAAGCTCATGTCACAGCTTCAATACATCACATTCCTCATGTTTTCTTTCTCACTCCATGTTCATACCGCACCTCCCAGCTGTTGTATGCCCTGCCAGGTGTGGTACGACCTGCCAAGAAGATGCTGTCCAGTCGCCTGCTAGGCGCAATGCTTGCCTCGGTTCCCATGCAGCTGCCACGCGGCAGGGTGCACCCTGCTCACTCGCGGTGGATAATTCCTGCGAGCATGGCCGCCAGCGCCCCTCCCGCCATCTGCCCCGCCACGTACACTGCCACGCTGCTCATGCTCATGCCAAACACCAGCGCGGGGTCCAGCACACGCGCAGGGTTGATCACGCAGCCAGAGTAGGCCCCGGCTGAACATGCCAACAGGCACACAGATGGAACAAGCAGCGGCAGCAGCAGCACATATTGATCAGCAGGGTTTCAATGCATCGACCACGCCGTGGTCGCACTGTTGCTACCAGCCAGTGGCTAGGATGCTGCTTGGCATCTGCATGTCAGGATGTATTCCAGAACTATACATGCAGGCAGGTCACTGCTGGATCTTGTAGCAGGTGGGACTTCGCTGTGCGCTACCACGTCTACTGCTCTACCCCATTACCCAGTGCCTAGTGAGTGCAACTGCTGCAGCAGATATGCATTGCGATGCCAGTGGCTTACCTGCCATGATGGCACAGGTCACAGCGACACCAATGCCCACAGGCGCTGCCGGCTTGAAAGCGCTGTTGGCGACTGCGCAGCCGTACACCACCAGGCCCAGTGCAGCGGTCAGCAGCGCCTCCCAGGCAAACACGGCCATGCTGCTCAGCCCAGCAGCGGGGGCGTAGGTGCCAGGTGCGCCCAGGCCCTGGCCCACAGCCACGCCGGGGATGAGCACAGTGCACAGCAGCGCGCCAAGCACGCACCCCGCAACCTGCAAGCAGGGGTGGGAGAGCAGGCACAGGGCAAAAGCTGTGGTTCTTGGCGATGTGTACCTGGGGGTTCTGGGCATGTCAGCACCAGGGATACCTGCATATGAAGTCATCCTGTTCCTCTACAGCCTTTGCTGCGCAGCAGGCTGTACGATTGTGTGGACCGCCTGTCCATGTACATCTGCGTGTCACTGGCTGAGCAAAGGGTGCAGTGAGGGCAAGCTGGCCTGCCCCATGGGGCAGCATCGTGCCACCCCCACATGTAAGGCCATGTATGCGAGTGCCTTGATCTTGCTGCGCAGCAGCAGCATGAGGCTGACGGCAGGGTTGAGGTGCGCACCAGACGCGCCGCCAAACGCAAAGACTGCAGCAGCAGCAGCAGCAGCAGCAGCAGCAGCAGCAGCAGCAGGTTTGATAGTGAGCAGTTGAGAAGAGAACCAGCCAACACCGGCTGACACTAGGCATGTTACAGGTGTCTGCTTGTTCAGTTGTGCCATGCTGTCAATCTCTTTCTGTATGGCCACGTTGCCACTCAGGCAAGGCGCACTTGGTGGTGTTCAGCAGGGTGACGGTCAGCGGTGCGAGCTGCGGCTGCCTGCAGCAGGCTGAGCTTGCCTTACATCGAACAATGCAGCGGCATTGAGCATGGTTGCACTCAACTGGCACGACATGATATGGCAGTGCGGCAGCAGCTGGCCCTGCAGCAGCACGCGCTGACTGGCTTCACATGTGTGTTGAAAGCCATGCCGAAGCATGTCATTCCTGCATGCTGACAGCACTGCAAGCGGCTGCAATGTAACACACAGCTGAAAGGGCATAAGCTCAACGGACTGTTTTGCTTCACTTACTCATTGCCATCAGCACCAGGCCATTGGCTGGTGCAGCCAGAGCAGCAGGCGCAGCACCGCCAATGATCTGGAAAAGGGTGCTGCCTGTGAACTCAGCTGCCAGCTCAGTGGAGGTGGCTCCACTGCACCGTGACAGACAGCATTGGAAGCACCCATCACCCTTGTTAGAAGCACAATTGTGAAATTCCAGATAGTTTACTTGTTCATGCACAGCTGCAGCTGCAGCAACACTGTGCTTCCCTCATCAGGGCAAGCCTGCTGGCACATTTGAGAGCCGATTGCATGCAGACTACCTGGCTCGCATGTTGGCAACAGCAAAACGTGATTGCCTGAGCATTTAATCGCTATGCAGCTGCACTGCTGCTTCCCTGTGCTCGCGGCAAACTGCTGTTTCGCGGAGAGACAGTTGCGGGGTATCGGAGATGATTACCACACCTGTCCTGGACGGCCACGCTCATGCACTTGACAATGCCTGAAGCTGGAATGACATTGGCAGGCATCTTGGGCAGCACGCGGAGAACTCGATTGTGTGCTGGGACGCACGCAACACGCTGGAAGCAAGAAATCGCCATGTTGACCCTGTGATGCTCAACGTAAGTCTAGGGAGGTGATGTTTATAACATGCAACAGCGTGTATGTATAATGTATCAGCTGTCTGTCCACGTCAGATCTTGGTTGATTGTACATCTAGTCGAGGTCATCGCGAGCCGGAAAAATTGCAGCACAGTCGGTGGAGCTGAACACTGTGAAACATGTCTTCACACCTTCCATGGCTGCTGTTCATCGTCATATGGTGAATCATAATGGCGGGTGTCGCAGCTTCAGGGGAGCTCATTCGATTGTCGCACACACCAGCGCTTAGCCACGCTTTGCAAGCTCTTGATGCGCTTGCCGCTTAGCGCAAAACTGCCGATGCATTCGTGTCAGATATTGGAGGCATACAACTGCAAGTATGCTGAGCCAGTCAAAAGTGGCTGACTCACCTGGATGATGGACCAGCTGGTCACCAGCTGCAGCATGATCATTTTGGCCTACGGCGCGGGCCGGCCCGTTATCATGATTCAAACAGCTGCCTCCGCCTGCGGCTGTTGGATGCCGCATAAGGACTCACAGACATGGAGTCCTCTCTGCCTGGTGGCACAAGTGCCAGTCACTGGCCAGTAGTACTGCCAGCATTGGATTGCATGGAAACTGCTAGTGCACTTGGCAGTGTACTTCTCAAAAAGGACATCAGATGCATGCAGCTGCTCATTGCCGCTGCTTCCCAACACTGAGCACTGCCTGGCAAAACTTGAAAGTTTCAACACCGTGTTGCAGCTGGTTGCAATACGGCAAAGCACACACGTTGAGGCTCTGGAATGTGCCACACTGCCACAGCTGTACTTGTGCGTCACAGCTGTGACCAGCTGCACTGCAGCGGCTGACCACAGCAATCTATGGGCCTGACATGATCACACTAGCCTGAGCTTGAGGCCTGTGGCAGCTGACTTGACAAGGCCTTGATGCAGTTCGACACTCTATGAGTGCCAGTCACGGTGAGAGACCTGCGGCAGGACACTGCCCGCTGGCCCTTGAGACTGCTTGCTGAACAAGGCCCCTAAGCAGCCAGCGGCTGAAAACACTGCAGTTGCTTGGGTCTGGTTCAGGAGCCATGTGACAGGCTCGTGGTAGCCGCTACCGTTAGTTGCCAGTGAGCCTCACCTATGGGTGTTGGATTGCAGACTCTGCATGACATGCATGTTCCTGAGCAGGAACAGTGCTGTAGCGCACCTTCAAGTTATAAGCTACTAGCACGCTGGCACCGCCCGGGCGTGACGCACGTGCGTCACGCGTGCACGCGTGCTGCCGGGCACATCAATGCATGGCCCAGTGCTGAAAGCAGCATGCTGCCAGCTGACTGAGTCAGCCAGACATCACCAATGATGTCGCGTGGTTGCACGTTATGTACCGTACAGTGGGGCCGATGGCATTGACAATTTGGCTTGGGTAACATGATGATGATGGAGTTCTGTACTGAGCAAACATATCTGCAATGCGCTGCCTGATTATGATGATGAGGCCAACCCTGGAGAGCAGATTGCTTGCGTTGAACGCCGCGTTGGTGGCACCTCACAATTGCTGTACACGGGTGCTGCCATGTTCTGCGGCACAGTCATGTTAACAAGCTAGCCCCCAGTTAGCAGCTTTACCAAAGCATGCCACAACATGATGGTTTACACAACTCTAGTGGACCTACTGGCGATGGCCCATCGCGTGGGCTTGGCAAGCCCACGCACGCTAGTGAGCATGATAACTGTCACCACATTAAAGATCCATATCACTAACATCTGCCGCAGATAGGCTATTGTATTTTCATTGTGCTGCAGCCTGCAGCCAGGTACGGTGCCGGCGGGCGTGTGAAAAGTACTCCAACATACACAAAACCAATCAGAGTGTGCAGCCGCCGTTGCAGAGCAGCTTTGCTGGCCACATCATGTCTTGATCAAGACAAGATAACATGCATACATGTTGCTGCTGTGAAAGCAACGGCATGCTGCGTGATGTACACTGGCAGTTTCAGCATGTAAATGTATGTAAACATGTGTACAGCATACCGAGCAGCCAATTTCACAGGCACATTGTTGTAGATAATAAAACTACGCTGAGATTTGAGTTCAGCAGTAGCACACTATACTACTGCTGAACTCAGAACACAGCGTAGTTGTGTTATCTACAACGTTGCGCCTGTGTCTGGCAGACACATTTTCTCTGCTGTACTGCTCTTGAACTCAAGGCTAAGGCCAGCACGTAAATCGGTGTGCATCCTGAAGCCAGGCACTGCAGTTTTGCCACACTTTGTTGTTTGCCCACTCCCATACACTGACAACAGACGTGTCCAAGAAGTGCACATCAACCACGCCGCGTGGCGCACGGTTGATCAAACACTGCAGAACAGACACCACTCGGTTGTGATACAATGCAGCCAATACCTGGCAAATATAACTGATTAAGCACAGGTTGCATCACACATATTTATCCCACACCTCAGCATGTGCATGTATGGTTGCGCACACGCCCGAGCTTGTTTCCCTGATGCCATGCAGTGCTGGTCACTGCAGCCACAGCTGGCTGCAGCACAGGTCATGGACGCCAGAACTGCTGACAGCCAGAACTGCCTGCTTGTACTCAAGCAGGGCTACCATGTCACCCGCACTGTCCAGTACACGTCCTTAGCGTACCCCACTTCTGCCAGTTGAAGCATTGACCTTGGTTCAACAACTCGTGAATTGCTGCAGGCAATACGGCCTGACAGCTGCAACAAACCATGAAATAAAACGGTGTGTGCTTGCATTTCTGTACACACGGTGACGCACACAGAAACAACATTAACGCAAGAAGCAGGCGCTGATGACAATATCAGGGTTGAGATCTCTTGCAACATGACTCGTCACCACAGTATATACATGCATTGGAATGACATGTATGGATCACTCAGGAGGTTTTGAACAGAGTCCTTGCCCAACGCTCTCCCCTGGCCCACTAGCTAAAGCAGCACATGTTGAGCAGATTGTGGACACACTGCAGATGTTTGAGCAGTGCAGACACAACATGTACAGTGCGTATACGCGTTCACCATACCACCATAAGTATATGTGAGCATCCACCCTGGGCCCAGCCCTAATAGACTTTGGCCACGAAGCCTGAAAAAGCAAGTCATGACAGTCATAACGCCTCAAGTACCACGCTTGTCACAAACAATCATTGCCAATGATGTGTTGGTACCGTGCCATGACACGGTGGCCACAGCCCTTGACAGCCGCAACTATCTGAGTGCAACAGAAGGGCATTATCACAAATAAACATAATTCAATCATCATGATGTTGTGTACACACCTCAAGATCGCCCATTGCACGCCACCTTGGTCAGGCCTTGCTCCATAGCCACAACGACCAACA
This sequence comes from Tetradesmus lagerheimii, assembly GCA_902809745.2. Classification (NCBI taxonomy): domain Eukaryota; kingdom Viridiplantae; phylum Chlorophyta; class Chlorophyceae; order Sphaeropleales; family Scenedesmaceae; genus Tetradesmus; species Tetradesmus lagerheimii. Next base: position 10,697 of record CADDIJ020000657.1, read on the forward strand.
AAGTAGCACAGCAGCTCTGAACTGAGTCGGGTGGCCTCTACTATGCTCTCTTAAATATCATCTAACCCACAGCATGAATTTTGCTTAAATAAGAAATCTTGAGTTGCCTACACCTTGGCCAGGCCCTGCTCCTTGGCGCTCACCAGGTCGGTGCTGCCATCAAACTCCTCCGCCAGCGTCTCCAGAGGCACCCCCGCCACCACCCTGCTCCACAGCCAGTGCTTGTGGATGATGACCTCGCTCAGCTCCTCGATGGGCACGCCCTTGGTCTCAGGGATGCGCAGCACCACAAACAGCGTCATCAGCGCAACAAAGCCGCCAAAAAACAGGAACGTGCCCCATTGGAAGGCGCACAGCAGGGTGAGGAACAGCTGGCCGACAAAAAACGTGAACCTGTAGGAGGGAGGGGAGGCAGGAGCAGAGCACATATGTGTGGGTGGGTGGGTGCGGGGGTTGACAATGAGCAGAGGTGATGACATGTGCAGAGACGGTGGGGTGGCTGCTGCAACTGGTTGCACCGCGCCCAGCACGTGCATGGACTGCATGCAATACATGATGCATACAACTGGGTTGTGGGGATACACTCCATGCACTGCAGCTCTGCTTATACACAGCAGCAATCAATTGAAAGAGTTTGAAAACAAGTGAGTCCTGTGCCTGCCGTGCGCAGTGCGCGTGTCTCCGGGGCTGAATCTCAGCGGGCACTAGCCGAGTGGCCCCAAGGACCAGGCACAGCCTGGAAAGTAGTGGCAGATGAGTGCAGTGATGCCAGTGGTCACTGGATTGTTGCCTGGGGCCTCGAAGTTTTGCTTGATGCTCATCAAGCAAAACTATGAGGTCCCAGGCATTGATGCAGTCACCACCGGCATCAGTGCACTCACTTGCCTCTTCAGATGATCATGTCAATGCCCTGCTCATGAGTGGTTCATGGGCCCACCGCCACCGCATATTTGGAAGCTGCACTATATGAGAGGGGTACACTCGTGCATTGCAGCTTTGCCTACTAGGTGTGACACGGCAGCCATCACTCACAGAAAGTTGACGAAGGTGTTGAGTCCTGTGCCTGCTGCGCGTGTCTCCAGGGGTTGGATCTCCGCGGGCACCAGCCAGCCAAGTGGGCCCCAGGACCAGGCAAAGCCAGCCACGTACACGCAGATGAGGGTAATGATGGCGGTGGTCAGTGCATCATTGCCTGGGGCCTCGTAGTTATGCTTAATCAGCAGGCCCACCGCCACCTCGCACATGAGCATCTGGATGCCACCTTGGATGAGCAGCGCCTGCAGCAGCAGAGTAACAGGGGTGTGCAGCAAGGGCACAAACAGAGCAGGCAGCAACAATGCAGGTGGTGAGGCGGCCGCGGAGGAGGCACTGGGATCAGGCTGTAATTGATGCCATCGCAGCTATTAGGAATGAACGAGTCCCAGAACGGGCTGCTGCCTCCAGCAACAGGCAGCTGTCTGCTGGTGCTGTGCTGGAAATAGACTGTCGCTGGTTGGCAAGCAGCTGTTGCCGCAACACTGCTGCAGTGCTCACCTGTCTGGTAACAGCGTACGGCAAGCCACCTGCTGTCATGGTATCATAGATCAGTGCTGGACACCACTGGCTGGGCGCTACAACTGAGTCTGCTGCTGGCATGCTGCCGGCCAAACGTCATGTAACAGCCTGAGCTGAGCGACACAGTCACCTGGCATAGGAACAAAGCGATGTACTGGCATTGTAGCTGCTATAGAACTCACCCTGCGTCCAATGCGGTCCGCGAGGACGATGGCCACAAATGTAGACCCCACATTCACAGCGCCGGTGATGACGGTGGACAGCAATGCGCTCTCCGCGCTGTGTCCTGCGGCCTGGAAGAGCTGTGGCGCGTAGAACATGATGGCGTTGATGCCTGTCAGCTGCTGGAAGATGGGCACCAGGATGGAGATGATCAGCTGGGGCCAGTAGCGGCGGCGCGTGATGGTGCGCCAGGGGTTCTTCACGGACGCGCTGATGCGCACGGCCTCCACTATGTCGTCAAACTCCACGTCCACGTTGTTGGTGCCGCGGATCTTCTGCAGCACCTTGCGCCCGTCATCCGCCCTGCCGCGCTGCACCAGGCTGTTGGGGGTGTCGGGCAGCAGCATGCTGCCAAAGAACAGGATCAGGGAGGGCACCGCACCCATGGCCAGGCTGTGGAAGAGGTGTGGCAGCAGCGGCAGAGGTAAGCACAGCAGGCAGGACAGGCAGCAGTTTGTCAGCCATACAGCTAGATGACAAATTATAGTTGTTTCTTGCATCTTACAAGCAACGCAAATGCTGGCACAAGGTCTTGGCATGCAAGCAGATGTGGAAATGCACGACTGTGTCGTTGCCTGCCTGCTGCTCTCAACAAGCAGCACGCACCGTGCGTAGTGTGTGCGCGGCATGTGCATGCAGCTGTGCACATGAGCCCGCCACTCAAGCCGCTAGCTATACCTGCCCGAGATGCTTTACTGAAGCAGCCAGCAAGAGCTGCATGCACACGTCATGACTGTTATCCTGCAGAACACCTGTCCTGCGCCTGTCAATGCTGACACACATTCCAAGCAGCCACATGAGCACAGCATGGTTGTGTCAGCGCAGCAGCATGGCTCACCTCAGCCTCCAGCCCCAGGGCTTGTAGTGCTGCATTGCATAGTTGATCAGCTGAGCGGCCAGAATGCCGACTGTGATTGCCAGCTGGAATGTTACATTGAGCGCACCACGCAGGTTGAAGGGAGCCATCTCAGACAGGTAGAGCGGAGTAGCCTGGCAGCAGCAGCAGCAGCAGCAGCAGTGTCAGGGACCAGACTCACACCCAGCTGTTGTCAGAGACAGATGTTGCAAAATTTGCAGCAGACGATATTCATCTGATGAATATACGTGAATCGGGTAACCAACAACAGCAGCTGATGACAGTGAAACATGCAGAGCAAGCCAAGTACAACTGAAAGACACATGCGATTGTTGGCTGCGGCAAACTGGCAGTGCTGCCTGCGCCCACCTGTGCAGCGAAGCCGACCCCCACTCCCAGCACGAGGCGGCCAAGCACCAGCATGGACATGTGGATGGCCAGCGTGACGAGCACAGTGCCTGCCAGGAAGCATGCGCCTCCTGTCATCATGGTGGCCTTGCGCCCGAAGCGGCGGCAGGTGTAGCTGCCGACCAGGGCGGCTGCCGCTCCAGACAGGAACAGGCAAGAGGTGAACAGCTGCAGCAGCTGGTCGTTATACTTGCAGAAGGGGTCATCCCCCGCCACATGCTGCAAGGAGAGAGACGTACAGAAAAATCCAGCAGGCAGGCAGGCAGGAGCAGCAGCAGCAGGCAGGCAGGAGCAGCAGTGTGAGTTGCTGATGAAACACATTGAATACAGCAGCATTTGCATGACTGCAACAACACAAGCAGTGCTGCAGCAGCAGCAACAACAGCATGCTCACACACGAGACACATGATGCTGCAATGCTTCACCAGGCATGTGTAGCGTCCCATCCAGTGCCATGATGGCTGCTGCTACCCCTGATAGGGAACATGCAGACGGTGGACAGCTCAGCATTGCGTCGTTATACTTGCAGAAGGCGTTGACGCATTTTGCAAATACAACGACACAATGCTGCAGCTGTTCACGCCTGGATGCTCCTGTGAGGCGCAACAGCAGCCCTGGTGGGCAGCTACACTTTCAGGTGGAACCCGACCATGCTCACAGCCAAGGGTGTGCAGCAGCATGAGCAGCATTGTAGATTGCTGATGCACTTATCACCAGGATTGAGGCAGTACTGCCAGTGGACACAGTATGAGGAGTACTACTTCATGGCATGCATGGCACTCCTTGCTGAGAAAGCTGCTGCAACACTGTTGGGGCAACAAGCACATGCTTCTAGACTGGATGAGTCATATTGCCATTCTGAAAATCTGCCCCTGGCAGTTGAACGGTGTATCTTCATCTCACCTGCTCAGCAATGCATCACAACTGCATGCATCACGTGCAAAAGGCTTGTGAGCTGTACAGGTGCTACGGCAAGTAAAAAGCCAAGCATCCGTATGCTCACGTGTCCGAAGAACTTTGACTTGAGACAAGGTTCTTTGGACATATGAGCATACTGCTGCTTGACTTTTGTATCTGCCGTGGATGACACCATGCGTCACATGCAAAGCCTCATGAGCTGTGCAGGTGCTACAGCAAGTATAAACTGCAAGCAGCGGCATGCTTACGTGTCCAAAGAAGCGGTCTTCAAAGCCAGGGTGAGAGATGACACCACCAGTGATGCCTGCAGCCAGCTTGCGGCAAGCACAACATAACAGCAGGTAGTGAACACAAGCCTGAGCAAGAGGGCTGCTTGGCTTGCAGGCTGCTGTCACAATCAAGGACCTGCAGGCATGGCAACATGCGAGCACTTCACACTGCATGCCATGCAGATTGAAGCTGCACCTGTGCTGCTTGTGCAGCACTGTGTTAGTAACACGTTAGTAACGCCACATGCGCTGGCAGCGCAGGGCCTGCAAGCCACACGCGCCGCGTGCAGTTCACTAAACTAAGTGGCATGTAGGTGATTTCAGGCAGAGGTTTTCAGCAGCGTGCTAATGTAGTGTCCAGCCATGTGTACTGTATCTGTGCCGGAGTATGTCTGCCCTGCAATCTGATGACGGGCTTGCCATTGTCAAAGCCAAAGATCAGCCTGATTTTCGGCTTTGACAATGGCGAGGCCTTCATCAGCTTGCAGAACATATTTATACCCCAACACAGGGATAGTGCACATGGGTGGATGCTGCATTGGTGTGGTACATGGGGACTAGCAAGCTGATGACAGGCTCACCATTGTCGAACCCAAATATGAGTCCTCCTGAGGCTGCCACGATGGCGATGAGGATCACGCAAGGGGTGACTGTCCCCGTGTAGAAGGCGGAGCGCTCGGCATCAGCCGGTTTCACGGCGATTGCGCCGACTCCCATGGTGAGCGTGGACACTGGCGGGTTCTGCGTCACATGACAGCACAAGCAGGAACACAAGGGTCACCCTGAGCTCAAGTGGGAGCAGCTATACAGAGAACTACTGTGCAGCAAGAGGTGCAGCAAAAGGTGCGTCCTGCAGCCTCATTCGCCTATTTGGACTTCCAAGGGACTAGTTTGCAAGTGACAGGTCATGATTAGCACAGTGTTGAGCACCGTGCAGTCACTGCGCTGCTGCTGCTGCTGCTGCATGGAGCACAGCAGTAGCCGGAGCTAAGCATGTTTAATGACTGCACATACTATGGCATGCATAATGTATATCGAGTGCAAACTGCATCAGCCTGGGCGCAGTCAGTGCGAAGCACGTGACTGGCGATCGCCAGTTCGCGAACATACGGAGCCACGGGTCGTCGGGCAGTGCCCACCAGATGAAGCGAAGATGAAGCAAATATGATGCCTGCTCACCGGATGGAACAGAGATGATGATTTCAATTGCAGCTACTCTTTCTTCTTGCTTGCAGCGTAGGGCCCTGGACTGCCTGATTGACGAGGAGCTCTGCGGATGCAAGACAAACAACAGTGACTCAATTCAGCTCTGATCGGTGGCAAACACCACGCTATTCGACAAGAATGATGGTAATGTATACAACTACGTTTCACTTGGATGCTCAGTAAGGCTCATTCTGCGACTGCGCGCGGCTTGATCTGTCGACAAGTAAAGTGATGCTGCTTTATGGTCAGCTGACCTTCCCAACCTTATGATCCAAATTTGCTGCTGATGATGTTCTAAACTTGCTGCTGTGCTGGCGGAAATGCAAGCTACGCACAGGCAGCACTTGGCGCCCAAACCATGCGATGTTTCGCGAACTGCTCACCTTGCCAAAAGCTACTCCAACGCACTCCTATGCTCTGATCAACGACTGCAACTCAGCGCCTTATATTCTGTGGCAGCACCCGGCTAGCCTGGCAGCTGACGGTACAGCTGCCAGTGACACAACTGAGGCTTTGGCGAAACTGTTGCCGAGGGATATACAAGTAAAAAAAACTCATGAAATTATATTATATTATTCATTATATTGTGTTGTATGGGCTTGGTTCATCCTCAAAGTAGAGTGAGACTTGCGCCGCCTTTGTCCGACCATCTGTGTCACGCCTTGTCGGCCGGAGACTTCTAGAACTTCGGGAACATCTGGAACCTTCTGGAAACATCCAGAAACTTCCGGTTCCTTCAACCTTACAATCTGCGAGCTGCTGTTTGCCAGGTGGCGCTCGGACATCAAGCTACGTTACAGAGAACAGACATAGTTTTCAGTGCTTTTAATCCAATTTTGAGTTTAAAGTTCAAGCGCGAGCTTGCACTGACTCAGTGAGTAGCTGTTGCAATCGTCATCATCGGTTGAAGATTATGGCCAGAGGCAAAGGTTGCCACTGTTTTCCCCTCGAAACAACAACATGGGAACTGAGCTGACCCACTCGCTTTCTACCGTTGATGGCCAGCGGTTGAGCAGCTTGCAGTTTGGGCCTGCCTGACAGATGCACAACTGCTGGTGTGATGGGGCTTGACTGAAGCGCTACAGGATGTCTCAAAAGTTTTGAAAACGGAATGAGAGCTGTGCCACGTAGTAGAGAGTGACCGTTAATCGATGCTGCCCACATACGAGATACATGTGCTGAGCAGCATCTGATCATGTGCTGTTTTGGCTAAGTGGGAACGTGCCAGCATGGTGTCCGGGAGGTCGCTGGTTCTAGTCGGGGTGTGGTCAAATACAGTTCCGCGCGCGCGTGTGAATAGCCTTAGCCTTAGCCGCATGACGCATGACGCCACAAAGCACTTGATTGGGCACTGTTCTTGTTTTGCAGGGGTGCTGCTGTGCTGCCAGGGCTGTATTGTGGTCCGTGCATGCCCTGGCATGCCTTCCTGGTGCCTGCTGGTCAACAGATGCTGCCTGTATCACAATAGTGCCTTCTGAAGCTGTTCATGTGTGCTGCTGTGGTCTGGTCTGGCATGCAAAGCTACAGGTGTGGGCCTTGGTGTCATGGCATTGGGTTTTGCAGGCTGGCTGCACCTGGTGCTGGGCCAATGTGTGTGCTTTCTGGGATTTGCTGCACCCACTAAAAAGCAGTGAAAAGCAGCAGTTTTTTTCTAAGTCCACCTGGAGGCAGATTCTAGTGATGGCATGCTCCAAACCTGAGTTGCAGTGCCTGAAACTGCAGGGTTGAGGGCAGCAGTCATGTAACTGCCATTGTGTGGCTGTGCTGCTGTGATTCCAAGCAACATACATCTGCTTTAGTGTTGAAATGCCTAAAACTAGGAAACCTGCCTGGGCACAGCAAGGGCTGGTGCCCCGGAAGCTCCTGGATCTGGACAGCTATGATCTACTTGTTCAGCATTGACAGTCAGCGGCGCATTACCGTAATGACCCACGGTGGGTCAGGCCAGCCTTGCTTGCGTGCGCAGCCTTGCGTGAGTGAGCAGCCTTGCATGCAGGGGAAGGGTGTCACTGCATGCCTTGCTGCTTGGGTGCTGCTATTACTTTTACAGCACCCTGGAGCCTCAGCTGGTTGATCTCTCGCAGCAGCTGGCGGCAATGACAGAGCGGTTGGAGCAGCAGCAGGCCACGGTGCAAGCTGCTGCAGCAGCTGCAGAGCAGTATCGCAGTTTCCTGTCAGCCATGGGTGTGCAGGATGTTGCATCAGCGCGCGGCCAGGCGCGCATGTGGGACAGCACTGAGGCAGTAGCAGGACTGCAGGAGCAGCTGCAGCAGCAACGCGCTGCTTCTGCTGCGCTCGAGCAGAAGTATGAGGCGCAGCAGGTGATCAGCGGCCAGCTGCACTCTGCTGTGCAGGCGCTAAAGCAGCAGCTTGACAAGCAGGGCGGCGCCGTCACTGTGGTTGCGCATGCACCTGCTAACATGCACCCGGACCAGCTTGTTGAGCACCTGGCTGGGTGTGGTGGCATAGCCAAATGCAGCTTCATCAGCGCTCGGCTGGTCTATGAGCCGCGTAACAGCAGCAGCGGGCAGGGTCAGTCAGGTGGCGGGGCAAGCACTGCTGGCAACAGGGCTGCGGCTGGCGGCAGCGGCAGGGATGCGGGTGGCAGTGCAGGGGCAGGCAGCAGCAGCAGGGCAGCAGCTAGCAGGCAGCCTCTTGGCGTCTTTGAGGCGACCCTGGCTACGGCTAGCTTGCAGGACACCTATCTGGGCGGCCGCATGCGCGGCAACCTGCGGCGCGCGGGCCTGCGCGTTTATGTGGAGGCCAAGCTGACACAGCAGCAGAAGGAGCAGCGTAAGGCTCTGCAGGGGGTGCGCAAGTCGCTGCTTGCCAATGGCGACCAGGTGCGGTGGAGGGGCCTTACCTTGCAGCGGTGGCAGGCTGGTGGGGCTAGCAGCAGCGGGCAGTGGGTGGCTGTGCCCCCGCCGCCGCCACCTCCCCCTCAGTCGCCACGGGGGGCAGCAGCAGCAGGCAATGGTGGGGGTGCTAGCGTGGCAGGTTGAGCGGGGCAGGGGCTGGGCATGTTGTGAGATTCTATGGTCAGAATGTGTGTGGGCAGGCAGTGGCTCGGGTGGCTTCGGAAGTTGCGGCAAACCCTAACTGTGACATTTATGCATTTGTAGAAACATTTTGTACTGCTGACACGTGTGATGAGCTGAGTGTGCCTGGCTATCAGGCTTTCCATTGTGTGCGGGCACATAGAGGCGGGCCTGGCCGCCCGTCGGGAGGCATCACAATGTTCTTGCGCCAGACCTCGCCTGTGTTTGGCAGCGCTGGTGTTTCTGTTACCACGGATGCCCGTGCTGGCATTGTTTGGGTGGAGGTTCCGGCATATAAACTAATGGTGGCGTGCGTTTACTTTAGCCCTGCTGGCTCCCGGCAGTACCAAGCAGGTGCCCTGCACACGAACCCTGTTAGGGTTCTTGCAGATGGGTTGGTGTCTGCCCATGCCCGTGGTTACCGCCACGTGGTGCTTGGCGACTTGAACATCCGTATTGGTTGCATGCGTGATGATGTGCCCACAGACGGCGAGCTGTGCGTACCTCCCCACATGCCTGGCCTTACCACGGCCATGCTGCAAGAGTATGCAGGCATACCCGGCCCTCGGGCTTCTTGTGATGTTGTTGTGCACTCTGACCGTGCTGCGGCGCTCATGCACTGCTTGCGCTCAGCGTGCTCAGTGGTTCTGAACGGCCGCGCCCCGGGTGATGATACAAGTGCATGCACGTACTATGCGCTGGACGCGGCGGGTCACATGCTGGGCCAAAGTGTGGTTGATCTAAGCATGGTGTCTGCATCCTTGTTTGCAAGTGTGCGGAACTTTGAGGTGCTACCCTTTGCTCCTTCTACGTCGAGTGATCATTGTGCGCTGTTCTTATGCCTGGCTGTTGTGCGGCACCTGGCCCAGCCTGAAGAGTTGCGTAACGTGCAGCCTGCATCTAGGACAGCAGGGCGGAGCCGCCGCACCGCGCCGCCCGCAAGCCAGCATTGGTTGACCACTGCTGGTCGGCGGCGTAGCAGGGAGTCTAGACCTCGGGCGTGCCGGCCGACAGCGGACAACAGTGAGCGCTACATTGGTGCTTTGCAGCGCAATAAGGCGCGATTTGAGTCTTTGTTTCAGCGCATGCGTGCTGGTACAGTTGATGTTAGCGGCGCACTGGAGGAATTGACGCAACT
>CADDIJ020000658.1:0-84951 GCA_902809745.2 Tetradesmus lagerheimii
GCAGAGCTAGCATGCACTCCTGCGTGCTTCACTGGATAGCTGAAGGGTCGGCGCCCCGGAAGCTTTTTGGATCAGTTCGCTTGCTACTTGTGGTGCATCCGGATTCATCAACAGCAACGCTTACCAGTGGTGCGGACAGTTGCGTGTGCATGAGCCTGTAGAATTTGCATGAGCAGTGTCACCAGCGACGTGTGCAAAGGGGGGAGTTTATCTGCTTTACTTGCGTTCATGCGTCTTCAAGTACCGCAACATTCTTTACATACACCACCATCAAGTCGATGCATACCTCCCTGTCATAGGATCCATCGAGGAGCGCACGTTGACAGATGGGAAACCCATTTATCTTGTTCGTTGCCAGTTTGACAAACATGACTTTGGAACGCAAACCGAGTATAACCAGCGTTTCGATCAGCTTGTAGAGGAGAACATTGCATGCAGTTGCGCATCCGGGGAGCACCTGCTACTTGATTCAAGCTGGAACCGGCGTAGCATGCGTTTAAGTGGTGTGAGGGTGCTGTCGACACTGTGGCCATTGACCACGGTCAAACGTCTTTGGAGGGTGGTCAGCACTGCTGACTCAGCAGCCAAGGGATACTATAGCTATCCCATGGCTGGCATCATGCCAGTCAGGCCTGCTGTACTATCATCATCATCATCATGTTACCCATTAAGGCCTGCTGTACTATATTTTAAAGATCTTTTTTGAACGTAGCGAGCACCACAAGATACGGTGTGCAGCTTGTTGCTGGAAAGCTTCTGTGGTTGCAGCAGCTGTAGTTTCAGCCGGCTGAAACAGCGGCGCCGCTGCAACCACCGAAGCTGTGCAGGCTGATCTGGCAACTTGCAAGGGTAGTCACCACCTTGACGGTGTGAGTTGTGCAGCACCTGCTGATCAGGTGATCAGCTTGTGAATAGCTGCAGTGGGTTGGGCCATAGTACGGCATGCCTGCGCCGTGCGCACATGCGGGTGCAGGCTGCCTAGCTGCTTTGATGTGGTTTGGGTCCGAATGGTTGTAGCAGCGCTTCAAGTTTCACAGGTAGAGGCTCATGTCATTGGCATCATGCCCTGATGGCGACAATGGTTGTAACAAGTGTTACATCAATCAAGTCGGTCAATCATTGACAAGCGGCTTAGTCCTGCTAGTAGCACCTTTCCATCACTGTGCAAAGCACCTTCCCGTCATGCACTGCTGCTGTCAGAGCCTGTTGTACACTCTGGTCGGACTGCCGCATTCACTGCCAGTGGCTGCCATGTGCTGGGTCGGATTGTCACAGGATGTGGATATGGTACAACCTGCACTGCCACATCATATGGAGCAGCAACCGCCTTGAGCAGCATCCAGCATCACCACTTGTCACCAGATGCTTGGTCATACACGTAGGCAGCAACTGCATGTTGCAGGGGGCCAAACAGACAAGGCGGCACATGGCGTCAGAGACAACAGGGATCAGGATTGCAAAGCATGCCTTGTTTGCCCAACAGTGCCATACAATCACGACACATGCTCAGCTGTTGTCATGTGCCTCAGGTGCGAGGCTCGCAGCGTAGGGGTCACACGACATGGCTTCAAGCTTTCTGATGTTGCAACTTGCAGTTGAGTTGCAAGCATGCTGCCACTTTGCACCACGGCTGTCAGCCCCCCTAGAACTGGTACTAGTCCTGGCCCTTGAACGCCGCATAGGCAGTACGGATGTCACATGTGCCGCATGCGGCGGCAGCGGCAGCAGCAGCAGCGACATTGCAGCACTGCTGCATCAGGAACAGTGCCAGAGGCTGCTGCCGTCTCACCTGCCGCGATTTCGTCATCGTCCAGCGTGCCTGACCAGGCAGGCATGGCGCCCTTGCCATTCTCAACCTGCAGCAGCAGCAGCAGTGGGCGCACATTGCAGTGTCCAGTTGCTTGGCAGCAAGTGATGGCAGCAGTGGCACCCGCAGAAAGAAAGGTGATTCTTTCAACTGAGTTGAGTTGAGTCAACTCACACTGGGACCAACTGCCGGTGACCGTGAACTCACCTGGTATGTGATGGCCTCCAGGTTGAAGCCCCCGTCCAGGAACTGCTCGATAGCAGCTCTGCGCAGCGTGTGGTCAGGGATGACGCTGTTGTTGCCACCAGCGTGGCAGGCAGCGCAGTTGTTGTCAAACGTCTGCAGCAGACAGAAAGGCAAACCCAAACATGGCATTCCAAAGTCAGCCTCATCCAACAAGCAAGCTGCATGGTGCCACACCGTGTGGCACACCGGGTGTGTTCAGGGATGACGCAACGCAGACAGCACAGATTTCCTGCGCAGGATGCATGCAGTACAGTTGACCGTAACAAAGACATCAGAGCTTCAAGCCGAATGGCTGTGCAACACATGTGCAGACACTTGTGCAGTGTGCAGCGTGTTAAACTACAAGAATGAAGTCAGTTTTGTCAACTTGCAATTGCCGGGCATTACTAGCAGCACAGCCTGTACGGCATACAACAGCAGGTGCACCATTCGCTAATCATTGGACAAACTTTGTCCGCAGGGCCTGCGTTGACCACGAGCACTCACCTGCTTGCCTAGTGCCAAGTCAGCACCTGCCTGTGCTGCACTGCCAGAAAGCAGCGTAGTGGCAGCCACAAGGGCAGTCAGGGCACCAGTGGCAGCAATGCTGGCCCAGGAATCGGCCTGCCTCGCTGCTGCAGCAGCAGCATTGCTGCGCACTGCCTGCACCCTGCAGGACATGCGCTGCTGGGCCTTGACGGGGCCAGCCACCTGCGCAGTGATAGCAGGCGGATGTAGTTGTTTTGAAGGAGTCGAATGGATGAGCTGAGCACAATCTGGCAGCCACTGCAGTCCCGAATTCAATGTGCAGGGATGAGCCCCGGAGGGGCGCGGGGCCGATGGCGTTGATGCTATGGCTTGATCTGGAAATTTGATGATGATGATGGTGCAGGGATGAGCGAGATCTGTCTGGAGAACTGAGAGGGCTGCCAACTGCCACGCCCAGCTGCGTGATTGGTTTCACATATGCAAATTCCGCTGTAGTGTCTGCTGGTGCCTCGGTTTTGACACAATTTCAAAGATCAAGACCTCGTCGCGTTGCGCACTGCCGGTGTCTGCGCAGGCACCAGCAGCGACGCTGTCGCAGCACGCAAGGCAATATATGCATGTGTCAGGCTGATACTCACTTGGGGCCTCAGTACACAGCGAACGGAGGTATGCATTGTGGTGGGACTGTACAGGGGCTCTGCTGTGACCGGTTTGAACGTTAACTGTGTCGAGAAAACCAAAGGCGAGCTGCTGGCAAGTCTGCTTGGCTCTTGGTGCTATACACCAGAGCTCGAAGACCTTCATGGGACTTGAAGGACCGCTCGCTGGTAAGCGGTACACGTTGACGCAGCTGTACCATTCTACAGCAATCACAGCGACCCGATTATTAACCGCCCCAAATGATATGTAGACCTTGAGTTTGATAATCTTACTGGTTCAACGTATTCATACACCTACAGGGGCATCCACTTGACGAGCGAACCCCTCCTACGAGCTGTTGCACCTCATCATCACCCTTTTCTATTCCCCGCAACCAAGCGGATACCACAGTCCCCTGAGCAGCATGTAAGAGGTTCAAGACATGTATCGCGTGTGGTTGCACTGCAGCGCTTTGGATCATCGCACCAAGCGGTGCATTGACCCCCCCCCTGCTCAGCAGCGCTACTGCCAACTGCAGCTGGTACAGCAGTGAAAACTTTGTAGCACTCTAGCAGAAAAAAACATGCAGTACATATATCCCACTGCTAGGTGTAACGGTTACACAACCGAACAGCAGCACTCTGACTGGAAGCAGCAGCAGCATTGTGAATTGCTTTACACAGCCAGAGCAGCAGCTGGCCCTGTTTATGGGACCCATGTTGAAGAGGTGCAGCAACATTCATCAGTCAGAGTGTTACATATTCTGTAGTGTTAACACCGTCATGAAACAAGTGAACTTTACTGCTGTTCTGTGCACATGATGCCGCACGGCGTCGTCGACACAGTGCATACCAACACAGTTCTCATGCAGCTATGTGCAGTAAACTGCACATCATGGTGGCGCGTGATACAACCAACCAAGCGCAGCAGGGCCTAGCAGCCTCTCATGTCGCGCAGGTGCCAACTTGGATTGAATCGAACTTGAACAACCCGCCTTTCAACAGTCCAACAACCAAGACCAAACCGCTAGTATGAAAACAAGCTCGTGACACTACATGATTGATGCCAACCTCCAACTCACATTGATGTTTTACTACAGAAAGCGTGCTGATCCGAGCCCAGTCGCTGTTCTTGCTGTTTTCAAACGTGCTTGGCCACCGCATCAGAGGCAACCCACTCCAATTACCCAGCACCTCACTCTCGTGCTCCTATTGCAACTGTGGCTTTGTGTTGTTTCTTGCAGGTGCTGACACGCTGCGCTCGCATTACCTGCCCGATCAAGGCTGCCTCACATCACCCCTGCCCGCAAGCTGCAGCAGCAAGGCAGCAGCAGCAGCAGCACCATGGGGGAGCCTCCCACCCACCCCCAACCGCCCGCCACCCTGCCCCAGCGGCGGCAGCAGCCGCAGCAGCAGCAGCGCAGCAGCAGCAGCTGCAGCCCATCGGCAGCAGCCAGGCTCCCCTTTCAGTTCAGCGCATGCAGCAGCAATTGCAGCAGCAGCTGCGTCCAGCCTTGGCGGCGCCAGCAGCAGCAGCAGCGGTGGCAGCAGTAGCGTAACACCTGGCGGATCACCCTACCCTAGTAGCGGTGGCTATACTGCTGCTGCTGCTGCTGCTGCAGGTGCTGCTGCTGCTGGCAGCCCATGTGTGCCTAGATCTCCCACTATCTTGCGGCCTATGATGAGTATGCGGCTCACTTGCCAACCCAAGTGGCAGTTTAATGAGGCTCTGCTGCATCTCCCCAACAGCAGCAGCAAGGCTGCAGCAGACGGCGCCCCTGCTGCTGCTGCTGCTGCTGGCAGCTGCAGCCCTGATGCTACCCGCTCGCCACTGCTGCAGCAGCAGCAGGGTGAGGCAGGGTCCTCGCTGCAGCAGCAGCAGCAGCGCAAGGCCGTGAATGTTCATGCGGGCGATGCTGGTGATGATGATCTAGCGCTCAGCGGTCTATGGCCCACTCTGAGCTTTGGTCTGGTGCCTGTTAGAATCCAGCCAAGCCGTGGCAACCAGCAGCATCAGCCTGCGTATGCGACTGGCAGGGCATAACTGCTGGTGCTGGTGCTGCAGCAGTGGTGCTGCTGCACGGCCAAGTCCAGGCGGCAGCAGCACCAGCCTGCGTATGCGACTGGCAGGGCATAGGTGCTGGTGCTGGTGCTGCAACAGTAGTGCTGGTGATGCAGCAGTGGTGCTGCCAAGCCGTGGCAACCAGCAGCACCTGCAGTACAAAGCCTGCATATGCGACTGGCAGTGCATAACTGCTGGGTATGTGAGGAGGACTGCTGCTGCTGCTGTGCTTCTGCACAGCCAAGTCGATGTGAACAGCAGCACCTGCAGCACCAGCTAGCGTGTGCAGCAGGCAGTGCATAACTGCTGGGTATGTGAGGAGGACTGCTGCTGCTGCTGTGCTTCTGCACAGCCAAGTCGATGTGAACAGCAGCACCTGCAGCACCAGCTAGCGTGTGCAGCAGGCAGTGCATAATTGCTGGGTATGTGAGGAGGACTGCTGCTGCTGCTGTGCTTCTGCACAGCCAAGTCGATGTGAACAGCAGCACCTGCAGCACCAGCTAGCGTGTGCAGCAGGCAGTGCATAACTGCTGGGTATGTGAGGAGGACTGCTGCTGCTGCTGCTGCTGCTGTGCTATAACACTGTCAAGCCGCGGCAATCAGCAGCACCTGCAGCACTAGCTGGCAAGCGCAGCAGGCTACGCATGCTGGTGTAACTGCGTAGCATTGTCAAAGTTCAGGATAGGGCGGGGAGTTGTCAACTTGCGTAGGCATTGTGGATTCTCTGGCAGGCCAGCAGCAGCACGAAACCGTCCAGGCTGTGGTTTGACGCTTGTGCTGTGCAGCGTATGCGGGGGGAGTTTGTTTTTGCAGGGCGGCCCCTGCTTCGTCTGTGCTAGTGACACAGAAAGATGCTTGTGGAGGCTGATCTAGCCAGGGCGGCGGCGCAGCTGCACTGCAGCTTTGACAGCAGCAGCACTCAGCTGTTACTGTATACGTAGGGTGGTTATGCAGCTGTAACGAGCAGTGGTATATGCAGCTGTGCCCTATGCGCCTGTTGTTGTCTTGAGGTGGAGTTTGCTCGTGTTGTTTTGTGGGTGGGATATAGACTAGGGGTCTGAACCCCAGGTGAATACACTTGCTGTTTGCGTGATTGTTGTCGATTCTTGTGTATCCTGCAGTGGTCAGCTAGCTTGCTGCCCGGCAGTTGTTGCTTGAGTTTGAAGATTGTTGAGCTGCTTCCCTGGCTTTGCTTTGCTTTGCGTATACTGAATTTCACCGCACACTCACGCTTCACAATCAAGTCACCAGGCCGTCTGCATTTCGTTTGTCCTCTTTGACTAGCGTGCCATGGCGCATGTGGCCTGGAAGCGCGCAAGTACTACTGCCTGTAGTTATAGCGCTGCACTGCAGCAGCACATGGGAAAATGGTGGCTGACTGAACAGCTGCGTCTGACCATGTGCTGCCGTAGTTCAGAGTCCCCCTTGCATGCATGGATTGATGCCTATGGCAGCTTCTGGTCCTTCTGGTATTCTATCTGTGACACTTTGACATTTATAACAGTAGTGTTTTGTGACACCGTTTGGCCAGATGGAATGCTGCCACCCTCAGTGAGAGCCCAGCTGTGCTGAACGCAGACTGTGGTCTTGTGGTTCAAACATGTTGTGTGTGTGTGTGTGCCGTTTCATGTTCCGCTAGCAACAGCCGCAGGAACATATGATGTGCTGCAAGTGTGTTTAGGGCCTGGCACAGTGCTAACGCACCTCACATGCAGCCGTCACACAGGATCATGTGCTGCGGCTCCCGTCTGCTGCTGTCTGGTCATATCGCACAACCCACATGTATATGTTTGCGAGTGACATGCATGGGATGACATGCAGCCAAAACACACATTGCAAGTCATAATATGGTTCTGTATGCTACAGCCAATATGTACTGCCCTGCACATGTCCATGGTGTGGGCCTGTCACGCACGTGATGATCCATAATGGCATCATCTGCTTGCAGCAGGCTCATTCTCGTAGCTGCTCAGCCCTCAACGTCCATAAATGGGGTTAACTGTTTACTGTGGTTGGTCTTCCTGCATAATGGTGTTATCTGAGACGAAGCTGCAGTACAATGTGGTGTGTGCTGCACTGCGGCTGCGTCTGCAGCTGGTTTGCATGTTGTGGCAGATTAGGGTTTGAACGTGTTGTAGCCACTCCATAGCTATGCACGTAGTCAATCTTGTTGAGATGATCTTCAACTCAGGTCATACGTTTGGTGATTCGCCATGTTGGAAACAGCATCCACCCCTTGACGCCTTGACACCACCAGCAGTAGATGGATGGCTACACAGACAGATTTCAACATACACTTGCTCATCATCATCATGTTACCCATTAAGCCATAGCATCAACGCCATCGGCCCCGCCCCCCTCAGGAGCGGAAGAAAGAGGGAGCACTGCTCCATTGTGTTTGCAATTATTACGCACATCCTAAGCTTGGACAAGATACTCAGCAATGCTCCTAGATATCACTCGGCACACCCCCCTACTACCCCAAATATCATCAGAAACAAACGCAACAACTTAGTGGATGCATCAGTCAACGACAACACATTGCGCAATTTTTCAGCGCCGCCAGCAACATCACGCAAAACAGACCGAATTTCATCAAGCATAGTATCCCTCTGAGCAAAAGTAGCGGGACAATCAAACATCAGATGTGACAAAGACTCAACACCCTGACCACAAGCAGGACATGCTGTGTTAGAATCAGCTCTGCTGCCGCCATAACGACTGGTACGCTCATGCACGCAAAGACAGCCCATTCGAACACGCATCAGCAACTCAATACCACGCGTTGGCGCACCAGAACACAAAAAGGGCCTAGCCCTTTAAAACGCATGGCATCAGCATGTGTAGGGTGCACATGCGTGATGTAACGGCTCAAAGTAGAGTGCTGCAGTGATTCACAAACAATTGTGTCTGCATGCAACATACACTTGCTGTGCAGATAACTGGACATCAGCCACTAACACCCTTACCACCCAACAACAACAACCTCAGTGGGGAACACTATCGTGTCCGCTAAATGCTACTGCAAACTTGCACTTGTACTGTGGGCGGGCTGCCAAGATGGTAGCTCCGTGGTTGGCGTAAGCAACGCTAGCCACTAGTTAACTTGTACTATGTCGCTGAGGTGTTCACACTAGCAACATCGCCGGTACCGGTGCTCTGCTATTTGTGAACATTCGCCTTGCAGGCGGGGGGACTCAAAGATCAACTTGATCTGACTAGGGGCTGGCGACCACGATCCGGCCGTATCCGGTTGAACTACGCTCCTTACATACCTTACATACTGCTGTTTGCTTGCTTGAATGTTCCTGCCAGGTGCAGGCCAATGCTGCTGCGTTCCTCACTTTCTCTGCATTACCGTTTACCGTTTACCGTTTACCAAAGTAGGGCCACAGGCCCACCCACGAAGGAGCCAAACAAGGCTCATGGGGTCCACAAGGTCAGGAAAAACACCAATCAGCTAGAAACTTCAACCAACTCCTTCTGCTGCTGTGTCTTTTGCTGCCTTCAGGTAATTATTCAGGTATCGCAGAGCTAGCATGCACTCCTGCGTGCTTCACTGGATAGCTGAAGGGTCGGCGCCCCGGAAGCTTTTTGGATCAGTTCGCTTGCTACTTGTGGTGCATCCGGATTCATCAACAGCAACGCTTACCAGTGGTGCGGACAGTTGCGTGTGCATGAGCCTGTAGAATTTGCATGAGCAGTGTCACCAGCGACGTGTGCAAAGGGGGGAGTTTATCTGCTTTACTTGCGTTCATGCGTCTTCAAGTACCGCAACATTCTTTACATACACCACCATCAAGTCGATGCATACCTCCCTGTCATAGGATCCATCGAGGAGCGCACGTTGACAGATGGGAAACCCATTTATCTTGTTCGTTGCCAGTTTGACAAACATGACTTTGGAACGCAAACCGAGTATAACCAGCGTTTCGATCAGCTTGTAGAGGAGAACATTGCATGCAGTTGCGCATCCGGGGAGCACCTGCTACTTGATTCAAGCTGGAACCGGCGTAGCATGCGTTTAAGTGGTGTGAGGGTGCTGTCGACACTGTGGCCATTGACCACGGTCAAACGTCTTTGGAGGGTGGTCAGCACTGCTGACTCAGCAGCCAAGGGATACTATAGCTATCCCATGGCTGGCATCATGCCAGTCAGGCCTGCTAATAATAATCAATCCTTGTAAGCCATACCTTTCGGCATCGGCAACCGCGCCTCACCCACTGGGGAGGCGGAAAGCAGACTGATTATTCTCTCTATTTTCGGTGTAAGGTAGACCCATTAAGGCCTGCTGTACTATATAGCAGGGCCGGTGTGTAATAGCCAGCAATCTTTTTAGCAGCATCCTTCCTTCGAACGTAGCGAGCACCACAAGATACGGTGTGCAGCTTGTTGCTGGAAAGCTTCTGTGGTTGCAGCAGCTGTAGTTTCAGCCGGCTGAAACAGCGGCGCCGCTGCAACCACCGAAGCTGTGCAGGCTGATCTGGCAACTTGCAAGGGTAGTCACCACCTTGACGGTGTGAGTTGTGCAGCACCTGCTGATCAGGTGATCAGCTTGTGAATAGCTGCAGTGGGTTGGGCCATAGTACGGCATGCCTGCGCCGTGCGCACATGCGGGTGCAGGCTGCCTAGCTGCTTTGATGTGGTTTGGGTCCGAATGGTTGTAGCAGCGCTTCAAGTTTCACAGGTAGAGGCTCATGTCATTGGCATCATGCCCTGATGGCGACAATGGTTGTAACAAGTGTTACATCAATCAAGTCGGTCAATCATTGACAAGCGGCTTAGTCCTGCTAGTAGCACCTTTCCATCACTGTGCAAAGCACCTTCCCGTCATGCACTGCTGCTGTCAGAGCCTGTTGTACACTCTGGTCGGACTGCCGCATTCACTGCCAGTGGCTGCCATGTGCTGGGTCGGATTGTCACAGGATGTGGATATGGTACAACCTGCACTGCCACATCATATGGAGCAGCAACCGCCTTGAGCAGCATCCAGCATCACCACTTGTCACCAGATGCTTGGTCATACACGTAGGCAGCAACTGCATGTTGCAGGGGGCCAAACAGACAAGGCGGCACATGGCGTCAGAGACAACAGGGATCAGGATTGCAAAGCATGCCTTGTTTGCCCAACAGTGCCATACAATCACGACACATGCTCAGCTGTTGTCATGTGCCTCAGGTGCGAGGCTCGCAGCATAGGGGTCACACGACATGGCTTCAAGCTTTCTGATGTTGCAACTTGCAGTTGAGTTGCAAGCATGCTAGCACACTTTGCACCACAAGCATGCTGCCACTCAGCCCCCCTAGAACTGGTACTAGTCCTGGCCCTTGAACGCCGCATAGGCAGTACGGATGTCACATGTGCCGCATGCGGCGGCAGCGGCAGCAGCAGCAGCGACATTGCAGCACTGCTGCATCAGGAACAGTGCCAGAGGCTGCTGCCGTCTCACCTGCCGCGATTTCGTCATCGTCCAGCGTGCCTGACCAGGCAGGCATGGCGCCCTTGCCATTCTCAACCTGCAGCAGCAGCAGCAGTGGGCGCACATTGCAGTGTCCAGTTGCTTGGCAGCAAGTGATGGCAGCAGTGGCACCCGCAGAAAGAAAGGTGATTCTTTCAACTGAGTTGAGTTGAGTCAACTCACACTGGGACCAACTGCCGGTGACCGTGAACTCACCTGGTATGTGATGGCCTCCAGGTTGAAGCCCCCGTCCAGGAACTGCTCGATAGCAGCTCTGCGCAGCGTGTGGTCAGGGATGACGCTGTTGTTGCCACCAGCGTGGCAGGCAGCGCAGTTGTTGTCAAACGTCTGCAGCAGACAGAAAGGCAAACCCAAACATGGCATTCCAAAGTCAGCCTCATCCAACAAGCAAGCTGCATGGTGCCACACCGTGTGGCACACCGGGTGTGTTCAGGGATGACGCAACGCAGACAGCACAGATTTCCTGCGCAGGATGCATGCAGTACAGTTGACCGTAACAAAGACATCAGAGCTTCAAGCCGAATGGCTGTGCAACACATGTGCAGACACTTGTGCAGTGTGCAGCGTGTTAAACTACAAGAATGAAGTCAGTTTTGTCAACTTGCAATTGCCGGGCATTACTAGCAGCACAGCCTGTACGGCATACAACAGCAGGTGCACCATTCGCTAATCATTGGACAAACTTTGTCCGCAGGGCCTGCGTTGACCACGAGCACTCACCTGCTTGCCTAGTGCCAAGTCAGCACCTGCCTGTGCTGCACTGCCAGAAAGCAGCGTAGTGGCAGCCACAAGGGCAGTCAGGGCACCAGTGGCAGCAATGCTGGCCCAGGAATCGGCCTGCCTCGCTGCTGCAGCAGCAGCATTGCTGCGCACTGCCTGCACCCTGCAGGACATGCGCTGCTGGGCCTTGACGGGGCCAGCCACCTGCGCAGTGATAGCAGGCGGATGTAGTTGTTTTGAAGGAGTCGAATGGATGAGCTGAGCACAATCTGGCAGCCACTGCAGTCCCGAATTCAATGTGCAGGGATGAGCCCCGGAGGGGCGCGGGGCCGATGGCGTTGATGCTATGGCTTGATCTGGAAATTTGATGATGATGATGGTGCAGGGATGAGCGAGATCTGTCTGGAGAACTGAGAGGGCTGCCAACTGCCACGCCCAGCTGCGTGATTGGTTTCACATATGCAAATTCCGCTGTAGTGTCTGCTGGTGCCTCGGTTTTGACACAATTTCAAAGATCAAGACCTCGTCGCGTTGCGCACTGCCGGTGTCTGCGCAGGCACCAGCAGCGACGCTGTCGCAGCACGCAAGGCAATATATGCATGTGTCAGGCTGATACTCACTTGGGGCCTCAGTACACAGCGAACGGAGGTATGCATTGTGGTGGGACTGTACAGGGGCTCTGCTGTGACCGGTTTGAACGTTAACTGTGTCGAGAAAACCAAAGGCGAGCTGCTGGCAAGTCTGCTTGGCTCTTGGTGCTATACACCAGAGCTCGAAGACCTTCATGGGACTTGAAGGACCGCTCGCTGGTAAGCGGTACACGTTGACGCAGCTGTACCATTCTACAGCAATCACAGCGACCCGATTATTAACCGCCCCAAATGATATGTAGACCTTGAGTTTGATAATCTTACTGGTTCAACGTATTCATACACCTACAGGGGCATCCACTTGACGAGCGAACCCCTCCTACGAGCTGTTGCACCTCATCATCACCCTTTTCTATTCCCCGCAACCAAGCGGATACCACAGTCCCCTGAGCAGCATGTAAGAGGTTCAAGACATGTATCGCGTGTGGTTGCACTGCAGCGCTTTGGATCATCGCACCAAGCGGTGCATTGGACCCCCCTCCCTGCTCAGCAGCGCTACTGCCATCTGCAGCTGGTACAGCAGTGAAAACTTTGTAGCACTCTAGCAGAAAAAAACATGCAGTACATATATCCCACTGCTAGGTGTAACGGTTACACAACCGAACAGCAGCACTCTGACTGGAAGCAGCAGCAGCATTGTGAATTGCTTTACACAGCCAGAGCAGCAGCTGGCCCTGTTTATGGGACCCATGTTGAAGAGGTGCAGCAACATTCATCAGTCAGAGTGTTACATATTCTGTAGTGTTAACACCGTCATGAAACAAGTGAACTTTACTGCTGTTCTGTGCACATGATGCCGCACGGCGTCGTCGACACAGTGCATACCAACACAGTTCTCATGCAGCTATGTGCAGTAAACTGCACATCATGGTGGCGCGTGATACAACCAACCAAGCGCAGCAGGGCCTAGCAGCCTCTCATGTCGCGCAGGTGCCAACTTGGATTGAATCGAACTTGAACAACCCGCCTTTCAACAGTCCAACAACCAAGACCAAACCGCTAGTATGAAAACAAGCTCGTGACACTACATGATTGATGCCAACCTCCAACTCACATTGATGTTTTACTACAGAAAGCGTGCTGATCCGAGCCCAGTCGTACTACTGCTGCCGCTGAATGCAGATGGGCGAATCTTGCGCACCCGTGCTGCTGCACACACTGTGACAGAAACAATCCACTGGATGATCCGCGATGCTTCTGAGCAGCATGAAACATGCTGCACTAACACATGGATGCTCCAGCCCGCCATTTGCAACGTAACATAATAACACTGCCGCATCGCATCAAAGAGGTGTCAATGGTGATACATGCTGCTGTGACAGCACGGCACAGCCCGTCCCACGCAGCAACGCAGCGTTGAAACCAGCGTTGCGCAAGGACTGAAAGCCTGCCGAAGCGTCAGGGGTGAGAATACTGTGACCACAACAGTTGCCGCAATCAATGTTGCTGGCGTTATGAATTGAGGCAGCTCACGCAGCTTCTGCAGCTGCGTTCGTGCTGGTGCACGCCGCAGCATATGCTGCAGACATAGAGCATATACTGCAGCGAAAGTAGCTTAGCCTACGGCTCCCTAGGTTGTTGTGTGATGCAAGCCCATGCACTGCAGATGCACCACGCACTGCACAACCCACGTATGCCCAACAGCAGATCCACACCACCAGACATCTCACAGCGCCAACAAACACGTCACAACACCAAGGTTCAGTGGGAGTTGACCTACAGCTGTCGGTTGGCCGGCCACCCTGCCTGGGTGTTTGTTTTGACAACAGCGATGCAGAAACCTGGTTTCGTGACTGTGCCTCGCACGCCGGTTGCTGCACTTAGTAATCAGACAGACACAACGCAAACGCCATATATTATAGAGAGTGGAATATTATGGAACTCCCTCGCTGCTGCTAGGCCAACACAGCAAGCGCAGGTGCTGCAGCAAGCACAGCAACAACAATGCGAGGACGCACTGATGCTCCGCGGTACCACAGAACACTGCACACGCCGTGCGCTGTGCACGCAAGAATCCCTCTAGCGCACCAGAATGCAAAACAAAATTTTTGAAGTCCCTTGTAGCAGCAGCTGCATGCCGCAGGAAAATGCATGCCAGGCCGCCTACCCCTACTATCTCTGGCAAATGTTGAGTAGACACGGCGATAGTACAGAACGCTGCGGCGCAGTTGCTTGTGCAACCGCACACGCAGCCACAATGTTGCACAGAATCTTGGCGCTTGCGAGCAAAGGAGCCAGGCAAGCGGTGGCCAAGCCTCCCGTCAGTGATGACCCAGCACAATAGTAAGCAGTGATGAGTAATAGTAACAGGATAACCCTGTGAGCTCACACCCAAGTTAGGCATACAAAAGCAGACAAATACTAGACATGCCAGAAAGGATGCATGCAGCTGGCGCATCCAGCTAAATACTGCTTGCATTACCAGGCATAGCAGCAGCACCTGTCCGCTGCAACTGCCAGTGCACACCACGCAGTACAGCGCATCTCTGCTCAGCCCTTCAACTTGGTAAGCGATCAGCACATCGCAAATCAGTCAAGCAACTAGCTGCAGTCGCTGTTGCGACAGGCTGAGATGCAGCACATGTCATCTACACAATCTGGCATAGCAGCCCCTGTTGCACACCCACATGCAAGACCAGATCTGCTGCCTTGGTTGTGTGTATAATCGCTGGCATGAGTCGCCAGCGACGCTGCTAGTACACAGAAGAAGGGCATAACCGCATAACCAACCCCAGCTGGCAAAGCAATGGCATGCATGCTTCGATTAGTAATGCAGCAGCAACAGCTCACACACTTAGTACATGCCATCGCAAACATTTGGTGCGACATGCGCCTACCTATAGTAAAGCATGGTCACCACAGCCGCACTCTTGCAGCAACACGCAAGGCGACGGGCGGACGCAGCCACAGCCTACCCCTAATACGACATAACTTGGAAGACCAGGCAATACAAACAACACTGCTGCGCAGCAGCAGCAGGAAGCACTCCTCAACTCCAGCCATCGCATGCTTTGGGGGGCCTGAACTTAAGCCAGATTAATATCCTTCACCGCAGCACCAACACCACAAGACGGCTGAAGCAAGATGTTACGAAACATAACATAACATGCGGGAAGCCTCTACGGATAGCATGCTGGCATTGACAGCGTACATGCTGGTGCAGTGCATAGCATCATCAGTTGCTTCTCCGGTGAACACACAATGCATCGACGGTGCTGCTGTCGGGTGAAGAGAGACACAGCAAGCAGAGCTTGGCTGTTTTTTTGTGCGAGCATGCAAGAGCACAGCAGATCCTATGCCTTTCATATGGTCTGTCTCTGTGCATTCAACCCAAGCAGCTAGCCATGCGGCCATGCTTGCAACGTACAAACACGCGTGCAGCATGCACAAATAACACTTAGGTATAGTAGTGTTCCACACAGCTGCAACAGCGAAGAGAGCTGCAACAGCGCATAAGTTTTAGCAGAACCCTAATACAGCACAAGGGCCAAATAGAGTCTCCGAGGCTGGTGAATTGGGCAACCAGCAAACAGCTCCATAAGCGAACAACAGGCAATCTGCCATTGTCGTGCAGGCCGTAGCTGTAGCAAACTGCACACACGACAGCAACATGCACTGTATTGTACAGCAGCGTTTGTGTCTCTCGTAAGCATAACTTTTTGAAGTTCCTATCCAGAGCCATAAAGCTGCAATCAACTGCCGTGCATGCATAGTACGTATGTCCGGATTCGGTTCAGGCTGGCAGCACCACACGCAACCAGCCAATCAATCACTCGCAAAAGCAGGCAGCAGGGGGCATACCTGCTTCAGGCGCCAACGCAGCAACCTGGGTGTAACACACAGCAAAAGATCAAGCCCCAGCTGCACAAAATCCAGCCATAATACGGACAGCTGTTGCACCGGGCAAAGGAAGGCAGCCGCTCCAAACCCTGTGCTGGCCGCATTGGCGATGCATGCAAACCGCCTTATCAAACATGCAAGCAAATGCCCTCTGGCGTTGAAACAGCAGGTTGCTGAAACAGCCTCCAAGACACCAACAGACTCTTCAACTCCCCACACACTTCTGAATGCACACGCGTCGCTGGACAAGCAGCAGCAGCAGCCGCAGGCGAGGCACCCATATTGATCAACGATTCTTCAGAAGCCAGCGCACACAACCACCACCACTCACGCTCACCGCAGTCGGATTGAGTTCCTCGCCCGTATGCATGCCGATGCTGTGCAACCACGCTATGGTGATCCGCACACCCATGGCAAGACGGATGCGACAACGGAAGTAACACAACACATGACATGTCGTGACATGTTGGCCAGCAAGATGTGGTGAGCCGCACGATCCCAAACTATCCAATAGTATCAAATACACTCAAGCTGGAATCTTGCCAGGAGAGCAGCCAGCTGCTGCGGTGTGTTCAAATCCCAGACGGTACTGTAGCTCCTCTGAATCTGGTAATCCACTGCACGTCAATCCTGCAGCATCCTCGCCCAACCCGCCAGCAACAGTCATCACGGCGTCTTGCAGCGACTCGACAGCCGTCACAGCAGCTGCAGCCACTGCTGCATCTGCTGCAGCAGCAGCAGCAGCAGCAAGGCCATTAGGTACACCTGAGATGCCGTCCAGGACGGGGGCCAGCAGCCGCTGTTGCTGCTGCTGCTCGTAACCAGAGGCCTCCACATGCAATGCAGAGCAGTCGCGCTGTACTGCTGCTACAGCTGCCTCAAAAGCAGCATCAAGCGGGACTTGACCACCGCTACCGTCTCCAGACACTGCTGCTGCTGCTGCAGCCTCACCATCCACCGCTTGACCTGTCACATCATCTGTCACCATCCCTGCTGCATCTCCTGCTGCTGCATCTGTCACATGAGCAGCAGCGGCGGGGGCCTCACCGCCGCCGCCAGCAGCAGCAGCAGCCGGCTTGCTGCCGTGCTGTCCTGCCATCACCAAACTCACATGCTCATCCAGCACTGCCAGCAGCTGCTGCACAACTGGCACAGGGTCCTTCATACACTTGTTGGCAGCCTCAAGCGCTGCACCCAGTAGATCTGACACCTGCGAAGTGTGCAGGTCGCTCGGCTGGAACCCTGCTGGACCAACAATGCTGACGTCAGCACTTGCCACTCCCACTGAAGGGTTTGAAGGGTTTGGCTGCCCTGCTGCTGCTGCAGCGTGCACGCTCGCTGCCTCATTCTCAGCATGTGCAGCAAGCTGCAGCAGAGCCTCCTGGGCTTCAGCAGGAGGCGGTGTATCAGCCCAAGACCTGCCACCTAACGCGCTAGGAGGTCTGTGAGAGCCCTGGCGGTCGATGCTCAGACTGCCAGGCTGCTTCTGCTGCTCTGCGGTTGCTGTTGCGGCTACTGGGGGGAGGCCTTCAGGCTGCAGCGGAGACGCCCTGCGCTTTAACGGCTTATCACCCTCAGCATCGACCAATGATCGCTTGGATCCTGCGCGTGCAATACAGCTGCTGTCAGGGTCTGCGGAGCCAGCTGTGCCAGCAGCAGCAGCTGCCAGCTGGGTGCTGCTCTGGTTGGGCTGCAGGGTGCTGCCAGTCACTGCTGCATTGTCAGGCGCTGCACCGCTGCTGCTGGCTGGGCTGTTGCTGCAGCTGCTGCCGTTGCCACGTGCCTGCTGCTGGCCGAGTACACCGAGACCTTCACTGCCTGCAGTACTGGGCCGCACAACTTCGCATGTGCTGCCGGACATGCTGCTGCGCAGAGCCTCAAGTTCTGTTCGGAACTCGTCCACAATGCTCACTGCAAACTGCGGCAGCTGCTGACTCAGCGCCAGTGGCACTTCCAGCTCAGCTGCTGCTGCTGTAGCAGCAGCAGGCTCGGCAGATGCAGCAGCAGGTGCCAGTGTGCTGACGTGCTGCTGCTGCTGTGGCAGCTGCTGAATGCTGCCAGATGCTGCTCTTGCAGCTGCATCGCTATCAGTGCGCATGCTGTTGCTGAACTGCAATCCAGTGCCAGTGCTGGCGCTGCTGAGCTGCAGTGCGCCAGTTGCCAAGTAGCCGCCACTTCCATTCGCAGCACCTGCTGCTGCATCTGCCGCATTTGGAGCAGGCTGTGCAGTAGCCGCAGCTGTAGCTGCGGCACCGGCAGCAGCAGTGGAGTCAAGCTGGGGCATCCAGCTGCTGTTGTTGTGGGTGCTGCTGGTGGTGCTGCAACCCTGGGTGCCTGCGCTGCTGGGCTGCTGCACCACATACTGCTGCTGCTGCTGCTGCTGCAGTGGGCAGAATCCTCCTGTGAAAGTAAAGCCTGTGTTAGCACTGGGCTGCACTGTGGTGGTTACCTGCTGCACTGAGTGCACGCGCTGCTGCTGCTGCTGCTGCTGCCATGGTTGATGCCAGTTGGTATGGTTGCTGTCAGGATATGGCAAGCCCACAACAGGTGTTGGCCGATGGATGCCTGGCAAGCCAGGGTGTGCTGCTGCTGCTGCCGCAGGTGCAGCGCTGCTGCTGGTCCTGTGCACACCCGACTGCAGCAGAGGCTGCTGCTGCTGCTGGACGTGCTGCTGCTGCTGCTGCTGTGCATACTGCTGCTGCTGTGGCTGGAGCATCATCTGCTGCAGCTGCTGCTGCTGCGGCATTTGCTGCTGTGGTACAGCTGCGCCGCCAGTGCTGGTGCTGGTCACAGGTACACCCATAGATCCTTGCATCTGCAGCTGCATTGGCTGCTGCTGCTGCTGCCACTGTGTGAGCTGCACTGGCGGTGGTGGGCCGGGTGCTGTGCCTGCACCAACCTGCGGCCACCACTGCGGCCCGCGCTGCTGCTGCTGCTGCATCCCCACCATTGCAGCAGAGGGCTGCATTTGTGGCATACCAATGCTCATTGGCACAGTACCGGGGTTACCTGGCATGCCAAGGCCCTGGCCTTGCTGCTGCAGCATGCGGCTGCTGCTGCCGCCGCCGCTGCTGCTAGTGACAAGGGGTAGGCTTGGGACGCCCATCATCTGCTGCTGCTGCTGCTGCATGCCAGGGTAAGCCGGCATGCCTGGTGCCCCCTGAGCTGCGCTGTGGTGGCCGCTCATGCCTGGCATGCCATTGAAAGGCATCATGCCGTTGGGGTGCGTCATCATGCTGAATGGGCCGACGCTGTTGGGCATTACGTGTGGCACAGTGCTGCCTGCTTGGTTGTTGCGGGAGCGGGCCTGCAGGACAGAGTGGCAGGGGCAAGAGCAGGGGTCAGACATAGGCGAAGTGGGTGCGAGCTGAACCTGGTGAGGTGGATCAGCCATAGAGAGAGGCTGTAGAATGAACGGGAGTGCTCAGGGTGCAAGTGATGCTGGGTGCAGCTGATCGGAGTGGGTGCTTCAACGTTGGTGAGTTCCTGCAGTATGCGCGGGTGCTGCGCACGCCAGTCAACCATGTATGTACTATAGTTCAGGAGCTGTTGGAGGCTGTGACGCGCTGCCTGATGAAGGCAAGACAGTTTGCGCTTGTCGGAGGTGGTTGTCGCGCCTCCGCAACAGCGCGCGCTTTCAGCTATCTCCAGGCACGATCACTGATGCTTTAAAGGCATAAGGTGCTGCCAAACACGTATCTCGGCCCGTGGGCCGGTCAACGGTGGGTAGTAGAGTAGACTGCCACGAGTCGGAGACAGTGCAGAAAACTCACCGGCGCGGCCGCTGCGGGGCCTGCTGCACACTTGTGATACTTGACATCTCTCAAGTCGAGGTTGCAGAGCGGGCAGAACGGCAACTCCATGCCGTGGCCCCTCTCCACTCCACTGCCCCTGGCATTGGGTGGAGCTCTGTAGTGCACCTTAAGCCTGCAGAGCACAAACAAAAGGCTTGAGGCGTCTTGATTTAAAGGCCCAAAGTGGTGTTGGCTTATGATAGTCAGGGTGGCAGCACAACAACAACTCTGGCGCATGTGGGACTCAACTGGCTGAGCAGCGCTGCAAGTCCCAAAGCAGAAGTGCATTGCTCAGTTGCCCCTGGTTGACTTCCCATGCAAAACGCAATTCATTTACCTCCAAAAGTCTCTAAATGACCTTGTACATCCAGGATATGGGCAGGTGTACCGTAGGGATTTGGGTGCTGCCTCCAACTGAGGCTCAGTCATGATTGGAAGGGGCTCGGTCATCGCTGCGACTGTGCTGCACCCATATCCAGTACTTGGTTTAGATTACTACAGGTTATCCTTAGCGAGATCGTGGTAGCTTGCGCGCTGCGTGAATGCTGCTGCTTTCTACCAGCCGGGTCTCAGTCGATGCTACAACAGAAACGTAAATCAAAGCAGGCGCAAAAGATGACTGTTTGACCGAATGCTGCTAATCGAGGCACGGGGAACGGTCTGAGACAGGTGTTCTTGCTGAGGCATAGGAGGATGAGGGGCACATGTGTTACTCCGTTGGGAACGCTCCAGCAACGCAGACCCATGTGAACATCACCACAGTAGCATTCTGCAGCGTACTAAACGTACGCGACACACTAATAAAGGGGTCGAGGAGTTCAAGTACAGGGCGTACGAATGACACCTCTTCTGTGAACAGAAGGCGCTTCGCACCAACGCAAAGGTAAGTCAAGGGTCTTACTCAAAACTAAGATTTATTAGCATTGCTGTTCAGCGCAAAAGGACGATCAAGTGATAACTAGGTATACCTTCGAAACGATGCACTCGCACCAAGCCAGATTGTCTGCTGCGCCACCAGTACAACCTCACTTACGATCCGTGTTTCATAAAACGTCGGTTCTGTCAGTTCCTGTGACACTTTTATGTCGGCATACGCAACACCAGCAGCAGCAGCATCAGCTACAGCAGCAGCACCAGCCGCAACCGGCGCTGTCCGCACAGCAACCAGACGTGAACGCGAACAGTCCACTATCGACAGCGCACTTTGAGCAGCGATCAGCAACTGCTGATCACAGGCGTCGCTGTGTGCTGGTGTCAGCTGCTGCTGCTGCCTTGTTGCTGGCATTTGATGGCAGCATTGGAAGAGATGCAGCTTCTGCTAGTGTGCCTAGCTCTAGGGCGGGAGACAACGTCGGCTTCCTCACGGACTCTCAAGTGGATAAGAAACGCAAAAAGTGAGTCGACCATGCATGTGGTGGATGTGGGGCAGAGCCGTGGCTGCTTCACTGCTGAGCCTCAAGGCCCGGCCTTTTGTAGAACTTTGAGCTGAAGCAGCAGGGTTTGCCTCGTTTATCATCTACACGATTTTCTATATTCGTGCTTGGTGATTGTGTGAGGACTTCAAGATTAGCAAAGTGATCACCTGCAGACGTCGCAGCAGCCAAGGCACGCCAGCAGGCCTAGCAACTATGGCTGCCAATGCGGCATGACTGCTGCTGAGCAGCAGCTCTACAACCAGCAACAAGCGCTGCTGTCATTGTCACTGCTACGTCTACCTTGCTAAAAATCATTGCAAGGGCTCCTAGGGATACTAGTAGAGATGAAAAAATAGCAGTGCCACTGCAACGGTTGCACCTAGCCCACGTGTCTTGTACAAACAGCAGAGTGAACTGCGACTGGATCAGAAGCAGAATCTTGCCTCGGCTCGATCCTGTGCAGCTGCAAAAGCAGCGCTGACTGGATGCAATCGTGACGGCCAATCAGCACGGTTGCATCATCCAGGCCGTTCTTGCATACAGTGTGCAGACAGTAGCATCATGTCATAGCCAGTCCTCTGCCTTACTCTTTGCACCTCCCTGGCTGCTCAGGGTGCAACTTCAAGCGCGAACGTGACGGTCACATGGCAATGCGCAAAAGATTTAGCATGCAGTGACCGCATATTTGTAACACGCCAGCCAGCTGTACCCAAACCGCTGACACAATGCAGATCAAACATCAAGCGATCACATGACGGCCACATTGCACTTCACAGAAGATCAACAAGTACTGGCCACATGGTACTTAGACGTTGCCTGTGTCACCCAAACCGCTGACACACCGCAGGGACAACTTGAATATGAAGCTCAATCGCTCACGTGACGGCCACTTAGCGCTGCTCATTACGTGCAGCAAGCAGTGGCCAACTGCTGGTACCGGTAGCGCGTCATGCCTGCACTCAGTTCGCTGACACCAAACATTGCATGTTGCAGGGCCAACTTCAAGCGCTCGCATGACGGCCACGTGGCGATTCTCAACCGGTTCAGCAAGCAGTGGACGGATGTGAAGTGTGACCTGCAGGTGCCAGGCCTGCTGCTGCTGAGAGAAGCAAGCAACCAGGTGAGCGTGAAAAGGCAGTAGCACTCTAGCAGAAAACCATGCAGTGACACCCTACCCCTGCATGCAAGGCAGCAGAACCTGCCAGGTGCATGCAGATCTTCAATGCACATTGCTACCATGATGTAGTATGATGTGAGCTATCCCTAGCATATGGTATTGCTGTTTGCATTGCTGTGTGTCAGCCAGCGCGTGTTGTAAGCTATGCGCAGCATGATGCCAGTCTGAGCCTATTTGTGCTGGTTCCCACACTCAGTCGCGCAACACATAAGTGAATCGCATGCGCCAGCTCTGTGCTTACCGTCACTGAGTAGTGCAGCTGATGCGTGTTTTTGGCGCGCAGTGCTGAAGCTCCCCGCTGCCACCTGCCAGTGTTTTGTAGCTGACCTATGCTGCTGTCCCTGCCGCTGCTGCTGCTGCCGCCGATGCTGCTGCTGCCGATGCTGCTGCTGCTGCTGCACCATCCCCACCGCGTACGCTGCCAGGTGTTCTACCTGGGCTACACTGGGCTCAAGCAAGTGGACCTCAGCGATGACATGGT
The DNA here is from genome assembly GCA_902809745.2 of Tetradesmus lagerheimii. NCBI lineage: Eukaryota > Viridiplantae > Chlorophyta > Chlorophyceae > Sphaeropleales > Scenedesmaceae > Tetradesmus > Tetradesmus lagerheimii. Next base: position 22,779 of record CADDIJ020000658.1, read on the forward strand.
GGTGGCAGCAGGTGCGCTAGTTTAAGTGTTTACACTGACACGGCTAGCTGTCTGTCTGGCTAGTTGCCTGTCTGTGTCATGACAGTGCCATATTTGGCAGCTAATATAGTTGCTGATCAAGGCTGTGACTGGTGCGTAGAGCTCAGTGATGCGACCAATGAGTGTTGCAGACTGGGGCTTTGAATGGTGCATATGGTCAAGCATGTAGAGCTCAGTGATGCGACCAATGAGCGGCAGCAGGACAGCAGCAGGGGAGGGTAGCTAGTGACAGCACTGTTCATCAGCAACTCTCTTTCAGGATCCAGCCAATGCTACAATTGCGTGCTGTGGCGGGATAAGTCAGTGATGCAAGCACTGATGTTGCATGCGATGTGCTGCTGCTGCCGTTGTGGTGTTGTGCTGCAGTGGCGGCAGACGACTGGGAGAACAACATGACACTAGTGCAGGTGAGGCTGCTGCTGCTGTTGCTGCTGCTGCTGCTGCGACAACTTCAGCCTCCGGGGTGCATGCAGTGTGTGAAGTGTGGGGTATAAATGCACACTGTCTCTGTAAAGCCATACATCAGTAAGTAGGACATCATTACTCCGGGGTGGTGTGCAATGTGCACTGCAAAGGCCTTGTGCACCAATCCTCACTCTACTTGATGACCTAGCGACCTACAACAAGTGGACTGCAGAAGAACAGCTGCATGGTGCTCTTGTTGCTGAACAAGCCACCAGCTGCAGCCGTCCATTTTTCTTTGACCCCGCAGCATCTTGTATGACTACACGTATGCAAACGTCTCAATGATCAAGGTGCTACGTGGCGTGTGTACACGTGTTGTACACGTGTTGAGCATCTGATGTCAGGCATATGCTGGTGATGGTTGCTTTCCTGACTGATCTACTATCTGCGTCCCGCTGCATCCACAGGCTGAGACAGCAGCTGGCGGCATAGAGGCGCTGGAGGTGAGCAGGACAGCGTGCTGCTCATGCACATAGGATGAATTCTGTCAGCTTACATGACAGCCACGCGGCTGGGTTGTGACGCCACAGGACATCAGTCTGATGCTGTGCAGCAGGTGACACTGCTTCCGCAACCCGTGAGCCTGCTCACAACATAAGGACGTGGAAGTACAGGTCAACCTTGTGAGGAGGCTGCTTAGTGAGCCTCTTGCGGCTGGCGTTTTTGAGGCATGCAAACCCTGATGCATGCAAGCCCTGATGCCTGAGGCTATGGCTGTAACATGGCCAGGCCAGTGCAAGGCTCGACATGCAGTTGCATTGAGTAAGATAGCGCATGACCTTGCCAACACGGGGGGCTTGTTGCATACAACGCCGCATACTTGCTGTTCACACGTGCTGCCGCTGCTGCTGCTGCTGCTGCTGCTGCTTTACAGATGACTCGTGAGGAGTTCTACTCGCTCGTTTCCCTCGTCAGCTCAGAAGACTGGACAGCCGGCAGCAGCAGCAACAGCAGAAGCAGCTTGGGCAAGACGTCAGGGGCAGCGGCAGCGGCAGCTGCAGCTAGCAAGGCGCGATGACTCTCTCTTTTTCCAGAGACTTCTGGAAAAACACGCGTCAGGCTTCTGTCAGGCCACTGGACTGAGGCTAAGAAGGTTGACCAGAGAGAGCAGCAGCACCACCCAAGGTGGCTGCTGGCTTGGATTGACGTTTTGCATCCCCCTTTCTGAAAAGCACCATCAAAGCATGGTATATCAGAGCATGCGTGATGGTGGTGTGCCATGTGCCACTGTAGTGTTCCCCGTGTCATGGTGACGTTATGATGGCATCAATGACTTATCATCAGCCGTCTTTGGATGTGGCGCTTACACCGGTACTGTGTGAATGAGAGCTGTGACATTTCATCCACTGTCACATTTCATCCCCCTAGTAGGGGGACACTTGTATATGAATGAGAACTTCAGCGCAGGCTGCGCTGGGTCAGCTGTGAGCTGGGAAGTTCTCATTCACTGAATGGCATATGGCCAGTGTCGCTATGGCTTAATGGGTAACATGATGATGATGATGATGGCCAGTGTCGCCTGTACAGGGGATGACAAGTCACTTACAAGGGGGGCGTGGGGCTGATGGCGTTGATGCTATGGCTTGATTTGGTAATTTGGTGATTACCTACAAGATTCACGGTGAATCTCCACCGGAGATGTAGCACAGGACATTGCCGAGTGAGCTGCGGGGCCGTTGTCATTGATGCCATCATGTTGACCATGAATCAAACTATTTGTGGGTGATGAAGACGACAGCCTGAAGAGGACGGTCCAGACAGCGGCTGTTGACTTAACTGCCGCCACCCCTTGCCACAGCGGCGTCCGATGTAGTAGGCAGCAAACCAAGCAAGCCTCATAAGCGGATCACAATCCTGTGACCTATCCAAGCCATAGCATCGACACCATCAAGCAGCCTGTTTGAAACTTTCAACTTTCAAGGCTGGCAGCCTGTCGGCTGAGCCGACTTGCTGCAGAGTCACAGAGCGGGTGCATCATAGCTGCAGCAGAAGCGCCACGTCCTTCAAGATAGAGCGCACACCACTGGTTGGCAATCACCACCCTCCTCGACACTGCTGTTGTTCAGAAGGGCCTCAAGCAGCCTGCTTGCAGCGGGCGGCCCGCTGCACAGTCACCCACATGTCACCCACGTGTTGTGAATTGTGCAGTTCAACTGCAATACAACACTCTCTTTCACATTGCCGGTGTGCATGCAACAAAGCTGCTGCCTGCAAAGCAGCAAACAGCGTCAACACAACCATTTTGACACCAGACATAACGTGGCCATGGTGTAGCCAACGCTACCCAGTCCTACAGCCGCTGCCTTCAGCATAACCCGTCACTGCAGCAAGCATCCGCACTACCTGTGCTACTAGTGAAGTTCCTGTGTGAATATAGCTACAACTTTGTACAAGCGCGCGCTGCAACCAAGCATAGCTGGACAGTATCACAGTCCATGTCCAGGGAGCTTCTGTGGAACGTTGCTGATTGAATCTTATAGATGCGCCTGAGCACACGTGTTGTGCTCGCAGCTTGCACCAACCACATACAATCCAGCGGCAGCTGCAGCTAAGTAAATGCAACCTCAGCATTCCTGCATAAGTGATGCAGCCGTGGCTGTTCTCTCTCATGCACCACCTGCAGGCCGCATGTCTGCACACACCGCTGCTGCTGTTACCTGGCGGCAGCTGTGCTGTGCTGGGGACCACAGCAAGTGTGTTATTCTGTTGCGTCGCTAGGCGACTGCAGCCTGGCATGACACAGCACAGCTAGCACTCGTCCCTGCTGCATCTCTGCGGCTGCTGAAACGCGGCGCAACGCCTTCGGCGGCTGCAGCACATGCTGCAACCTGCCAACTTGCATGCCTGCCTGCCAGCCAGCATACACTCTAATGCCAGCTGGCAGTTTTACACGCTGCTCTTGCCAGCACTGCGATCACATCTTGTGGCTGTGCTGCAATTGCTGCTGCTGCTGCTGCTGCTGCTCTTGCTTTGCAACTGCTGCTGAGCTGAGCAGCACACCATGGCAGCTGCACCTGCTGCCCTGCCTAGAGCTGATTGCTTAACCACACTGCTGCGCTGCCTGCTGCCTCCTGCTGTGCTTGCCTTGCAAATGCTGCTAAGCCGAGGCACCCACACAACTGCAGAGCTGTTCTGAGAGCCACCCCTCCACAGCACACAGGTCGCAGCTGTACTGGTGTTTAGCCAGCCACACAGCACAGCATCACCCGCGAAAGCAGAAGCTGCTGCTATCTGCGTCGCTGGCTGGTTGCTGCCCTGCAGAGAGCCACCACCCGCCCCTTATACATGTCCGTAAACTGCTTGCCGCTGCACGCCTTGAACCCAAAGTACAGATAAACCCCGCAGGGCGTGTTAGACGTTGACATTGCGCTTCGCTGACACGCCCCGTTTGCTATGCTGGCGCACTCTGTAGCTGATACAGGCTGGTTGTTGAAAAACGCTGCGCTGGCTTGCTTGTTGCCCTGGTTGCAGTTTGCCTGCAGGAGACATAGCAGCACCATGACAAGGTGAGTGTTGGGACACAGATGCAGCAAACATTACACACAAGCGAGGCAGCATATGCGCTGGAGCGGCATGCTCCAGCTGCCTAGGTCTGCCCTTACAGCAGCCACGAGCAGCAACTGCATCAAGTTCCTTCATGATGCTGTGCGTGTCTGCCGTTGCACAGATTGCTTTCACTATTGCCGGGCCTTTTGCATGTGTCACAGCGGGTCTGCTGCTGCATCTGCTACCCATACTCGCCCAATCTCCATCTTTCTACAAGCTCCGCAGACTTTACAAGCATGCAGAGCCGAGTGGTGCAGCTGCACGTGACGTACCTGTACAAACTTGCAGGCTGCTTCGGCAACAGTGTCTGCTGCCTCCTCTCCCATATGCTTGCACTGGTCGCCAGTGACAAACGCGCTGCTCCTGCGGGCACAGGATGTGCTGCAGATACGCTGGCAGCTGGCAGTCAGGCACTGGTTGCACTCTATGCATGGCTGTGCTGCTGCTGCATCTGCCAGAAGCAGCAGCAGCGACGGCATAATCAGCAGCAGGGCCAGCATCGCAGGTGCTGCCCTGCTGCTGCTGAAGAAGCGCAGCGGTGCTCGCCGCCTGCTGCTGATTGTGCGGCTGCTGGCTGCTCTGTGTCCTGCGACGGCTGCGCACTGTGCACTGCAGCAGGGCTGCTGACACCTGCCAGATGCGGGTTGCTGCTGCCACTGCTGTTGCTGTTGATGGTCAGCACAGGACATGCTGCTAGCTGCTGAAGGCTCGCAAGCCTGCTGCTGCGGATCAAAGCTAGCCCAGCTGCTTATTCTGCTGGCCGAGCGCATCGGCCTTATGCTGGACAGCAGGCCCGTGTGTCTGGTGCACTAGCCGAGCCTGCAGTGAAAATCGTCGAATAGCGACACGGGCACGCGAGGACAGTGTTTAACTATATGAGATGCTGCAAGTTGCCGTTTGGCGGGGTGAACTGGAGCTACTATCACTGCAGGAAGCTAGCCAATGTGTGCACCAGTCCAAGTCGAACTTGGGAACACATCACAGTGGAAGCACAGCTATGACGCAACACACCTTCTTGTCGAGCTAAGACTGTAGCCGAGCGCTGCAGCGAGTTATGGCACCCACCACCAAGCCGCGGCTGAAGTTCCACCAGACAACAAAGGACAAGGTCTTGACTTCCCGATTGCTTGGGTGTGTAATAGCAAGTGATCTGCACGTTGATTCTGCTGTTCTGGCTGTGGTCAAGAAACCACACCGGGTAGGGTGTGCCGTGGGCTTCAGCTTCTGGCAACACCACCCGCAGCAGAGTGTGTATACTACCGCAAACACAGATCACCCGGCATAGGCACTTTACTAATCTTGCAGGTGACGCTGTCGGTACGGTTGACTTGTGGTGAAACTTACGGGACGGTGGTGAAGGTCACCCCACTGGGCCAGCTTGACTGCAGCTACCAAAGTCGGTGACACACTCCAGTACCGGGTGCAGGAGTTGAGATTCAAATAAAATTCACTCGGTATCCATGCATACGCTGGCTACCAGCGCGATGCATAGCCTGCACCTGCTGCTGTCTGCCTGCAGCCCAGCAGTTAGCAGCAGTTGGTCCAACACAGCATATACATCAAAAGTGCCCTGCCACAGGCTTTCCTTGATGCTTCAAGACAACCACAATGCATCATAGCAAATTATGCACAAGCTGTGCTGTATCGATGCAGTTGTAACGAGCAGCAGCTGCTCAAATGCCATGCGGCAATGCATCTCCCATGCACGCATCAAAAAGAATGTATAGCAGATGTACACAGTCACATGTACAGTTCAACTCGCAGCTTCTGGCACAAACTGGCCACCTCCAGCAACCAGCAGCATGTACAGGCAGCCGCCATCAGCGAGCCGTGGTGACAACCAAACGCCAAATGCGAGCTGTCGTTCAGAAGCAGCTGTGGTGAACTTCACAGGCACAACACAACTTCATCACAGCTTCCAGCGCCTGAACGACCAACTCAAGCAGCCTGCAGCAGCCACCATCAGGCCCAGCGCCTGCAGCGCAGCTGCGTAGCCGCCGGTGGCCTCCACCACCCTCCCTATCAGCCACGGACCCAGCAGCCCACCAACATTGCCAACCTGCGGCACAGCACATCAAGGACAGCAATGACAGCCATGGCGTAAGAACACGAAGTTAGTACCTGCCTGGACTGCATGCAGAGTGTTGAGGCAGCGCTTGCTTGCACTGATCAGCTGTAATACGGCTGCAGAACAGTTGTATACTTGGCGCAATGAAGCAGCTGCCGCAGGCTCCTTGCTGCCCACATCATGCATGCAACGCGGCTACGCTGTCATACATAGGAGGTGCGTCTGCTTCCAACAACAACTCACCCCGATCAGGCAGCAGTTAAGCAGCTACCAAGCTGTCCCGACACATGCTGCATCAACAAGAAACAGCATGCTGCACTGATACGTTACAATAGCTTATCGTCACACTGTCACGCTGTCACACTCACCGCATTGTAAAGAGCCAACCCCACCGCTGCGCTGGGTCCTTGGCTCACAGCAGATGCCAGGGAGCTGAGTATCGCATTCGGCGCAGTCAGAGCTGTGATAGCCAGCACCAGGCATACAAACGCCGCAGCGCCCCCACACGCCGCCACAAACGGAAACAGGATGAACAGCAGGGCCGCTGTGAAGTATGGCACAGCAGTGTGTGCTGCCTTCTCTCGAAGCCGCTGCGAGCGATGGCCTAACAGTACCGCACATACAGCGGCACATATGAAGGGCACTGCAGTCAGCAGCACTGCTGCGACACCTTTCTCTCCTAACCCACTGCTGCTGCTGCGGGGAGCTTGGCTGCTTGCGGCTGCTAGCAGCTGCCTGTGCTGCAGCAGCAGCAGCAGGTGGCGGCCATGGTGACCACTGAGTGCTGCTGCGTCTGTCTCTGCAGCCATGTCTATGCTGCCGCCATGGATGATTGCATTCACAATGATGGGGCACCTGCAGCACAGCACATTGCGCAAGACATGAACTGCTTATATCAACTGATATCCTGTTTGATCAGAGTGCCCTTCCAAAAGAAGCGTACAGCGTTCTTATGCTATCAACAAAGGCATAGTGCTAAGCCCAGCAAGCCAGCGCACTTCTAGAGACAGCAAACCGTTGCTGCCACTAACATCAATGTGTCTTTACAAGGCATCTGCATGCACCAACACATGGCTGGCTAGCCGGCTAACACGTGCGTTCAGCTAATTCACTGCACAATGCATGCACATATCCAGTGCTAGGTCAACAATATTGATTCACCAACTGTCTCTCTTATAAGTAGTGGCTGTATGTGCACTACCAGCAGAACCTATGTACCCTGACTCTCACCAGAACAGTATGCCAACCATGGCTGCGTTTTTCAGCAGCGCAGCCGCACCCACAAGCCACACGCGGTGGTTGGAAGCAGCATCGCACAGCAGCCGCAACGCACCGCGCCCCTCAGCCTCCGCTGCATGCCGCTTGCTGGTGGCATGCGCCTGCAGAGCAGTAACATGCAACAGATCAGCATATGATACGCAGGATTGATGGGCTGGGACCAGTAGCAGCACTGCATGGCGGCAGCACACGCGCCACATCGCAGCAGCGATCTGCACTTGCTGGCCTCTTATCCGCCGGCCGCTTTTTGGCAGATCCGATAACCCCGTTGCATGCCGCTTGCTGGTGGCATGCGCCTGTTGAGAGAGAAGTCACAAGCGGCGGTGTTGCAAAGATTTGCACCCAAATTATGCTGCTGCTGCTCTGTGATGCTGCTGCTGCTTACATTTGTTGGAACTTGCACAAGCACACGGTGCAACTGCAACACATCAACAAAGCTGAGTGAGCCATGCCTTGTCTTGTGCACCCAAAAACTTCGCCGCTGCAAAGTCCTTGGGCAGCATTACAGCATCACAGAACAGCAGCAGCAGGCAACCTGCTGCCCTCTTTTTTCAGCCCTGAGCCCAACAACTGCCAGCACACACTTTTTGTTCAACTTGCAGTAACACACATATGCGGTGTAACTGTAACACATCAAACATCAGCGCACCTGAGTGAGCCACGCCTTGTCTTGCGCACCCAGGAACTTTGCCGCTGCAAAGTCCTTCGGCAGCACATACAGCATCGCCACCCCCGTAGCCACACTTGGAATGCCTTCAACCAGAAACAGCCACCGCCAGCCGGCCCAACCCCCCTTGCCATCGAGCAGCAGCAGCGAAGCAGCCAGAGGAGCCCCGGCTATGTTTGCTACTCCAACTGCGGCTTCGATGAGGGAGTAGGGAAGTGTGATGGCATCTGCTGGGTAGAAGCTGTTCAGGTAGTGCCCTGTATGTTTGTTACAGAGAGTGTTATAACAAGTTATGACATGATACAACGAGCGGGGTGGTGTGCTGGTAGCAAGTAAAGGCAAGGCATAAGGCGCTGGATGAACACAGAAGCAGTTATGTACACGATGTGAAATGGGAGTCATATAGCGCACGCAGGCGGATACCACGCCAAACACTTGACTCATCATGTTACACAACATTGTGCACGAAGCAATGCGCAGGCCGGCTGCAGCAGTGGCAAACAACAGGTGCCCAACCATGCTGCTGCTGTTTCTGAAGACTGGTTCTGTAATGCAAACTCACACATGCCAGGGAAGGCGCCACTCTCAAAGATGCCCAGGCAAATGCGCAGCGCCCAGAACTGATACCTGCAGCACCAACAGCAGCAGCGTAAACAGCAGGTGTTACTGTGACATGCACACACCATGTGGAAATGAATTGGCCAGGGATGTGTCACTCTTATCGCACCTGACCCAAGTAAGGCTACAGACATGTTCTATAACAACTCACTTGCTGCTCATGACGGAGAAGCTCATGGCAGTCAGCCCCCAGCCAGTGACAATGGTGGCCAGCCACCGCGGAGCACCAACTCGCATCAGGATGAGCTGCGAGGGGATCATGGACAGGCTGTAGCCCAGGAAGAACAGCCCAGACCCCAGGCCTGCAGCAACAACGTGGACAGAGTTATTTGAGTGGCTACAGCTGCTGGTGGCGTACAGCTCAAACTGTTGTTGGCTTCTGTCCGTGTTCTACACCAGTGATGTCAGAACGCTTGTCCTGAGCGTGTGCAATGGATACAGCGCAGCTGCATCACGGCATGCACGCCCCCTGGCCTACAGCGCGCCACGGCACGCTACTGTGCTGCTGTAACTGCTGCCTCAGTCCCTACTGCTGGAGGTGCTCATGATGATGCTGGTTGGCTACTGGCTATTTTGCCATGGATACTGCCTTTGCCATGGCTGTTGTTGCTGTAGCTGTTGTCGCTGCTACTGCTCACCATATGTTTCAGCTGAGAACCGCAAGTCCCTGTTCATCTGCAAGCTTGCAAACGCCGTGTTCGTCCGGTCAATGTAACACAGCGTTGCCATCGCCAGAAATATGGGCAGCACATTCACGTTGATGGCTCGCACCGCTGCTGCTGATCGAGCTGCATCAGCTTGCTGCACGTGCTGCAGCAGCAGCGGCTTTCCATCGTCTGACTCATGAGAAGGATCCTCGTCACTGCCCATGCTGCTGCTGGTGCTGCTGGTGGTGGTGGATTCGCTCTATCTTTCCATGCTGCTGTTCTTGTGCTGCTGAAGTTTAATAACACTTCACCTGCCCTGGCATGGGCAGCAAGCTGCCGTGTGTCAGACGCAGCTGGCCAGCTGGTGTTTCCTGCAAGCTGCGGGTAGGTGACACCGCTTGCTGTTGCTATGCTCCAGCTACTGAGATGCTGTGTCTAGATCCAGCAGCAGCTGAGGAGCGTCAGATGAAAAGCTGGCACGCCAAGCTGAGAGCGCTGCTCTGACGTGACAGGGTGTCCTGGCAGTTGACTGCGGTCAAAACACACAAGACCAGCCGTGAAAACTATGATCAGATGTTTCAATGAGGCTGCTGCACAAGCAGGTGCTAATGAATGTACTACTGGTGGCAGATGCTGTGCAACTCTGCACCCAGCTGGTCAGTGAAGCAAAGCATATGACGAGAGCGATATGACTGCATGGGAGTGTGCAGAACGTCGATAAGGTCTTATTTCACCTTCAATAGCCGGAACAGCCGGCTCTATCTGGCGCAATTGCTCTGCTGATGCTCTGGTCCCCTGCTGGTCCCACTGCTGCTGCCAGCCTGTCCGAGGAAAGCGAAATCAGCGTAGCAGTACTTGCCAGAAACATTTAACAACATCGTGAATGTAGGAGCATAGAAGCGTTGTGTTCCAGGTGCTGATCGTGCAACTGTGCTTTGCTGGTGACAACCCTGCACCCAAGTTATTGACAGCCAAGCGCTGATGCTTGCAGGGTACGCGGCATGCACTGGTGAGACGCGAAGTTTTTTAACATCGGACAACTTGTTGATCCTTTCTTTGTATCAGCCGCAGCTTCCCAACCTCAGCAGCAAGGCAGTTCACGAAACAAACACACCTCCGCTTTTTCACTGTGTGCGGCGGAGTTGATCTCAAACATGGCTGATAACGAGCAGATGGAGAGTTATGCGCAACAACAGCAGCAAGAGGCGGAGCAGCCAGAACAGCCAGCAGCGCAGCAGTCCCAGCAGCAGGAGCTGCAGCAGGAGCAGCAGTTAGATCAGCCAGCCAAGCAGCAATCGCAGCAGGAACAAGGCAGCCAGCCACAGACGCAGCAAGAGCAGCAACAGGCAGCAGCTAAGCCCCCAAAGTCAGGAAAGCAGCGCAACATACGCAAGAAGCGCACCTTGGAGGAAGACCCAGAAGACGCAGCAGCGGCAGCCGATGAAGCAGCAGCAGCAGAGGTCAAAGCAGACTTGTTACACGGCCTCAAGCTGCTGCAGAAGCAGCGCAAGCGGGTTGCAGGCATAGATGCCAGCAAGCTGGTTCCTGCAGCAGCAGATGATGATGACGCAGCAGCAGATAACGAGCTTATGGATGCACAGTATGTCAAGGCAGAAGGCACAGCCAAGAGCCAAATCATGGATGAGGAGACACATATGCAGGTGGGGTGCTGGGATCTCTGTCCTTAGTTTGCAGCAGCAGCAGCAGAATGTGTGTCAACATGTGACCAAAAGCTGCAGCACGCCTGGACTCAAATGCACACCAGTTCTGCTGGGTGCAGCAGCAGCAGCAGCGCTGTTGGATGTGCTATCACTAGCCACGCTGGAAGTTCCCATGTGCGATGCATGACCCTTTTTGCAACCTGCGATCTCACTTACACTGTTGTACACTCTCGCTTCTTTGCTGCAGCGCTACATCGAGTCGCAGTTGGCGGCGCGTCTGGGCAAGCAGGTTGACGAGGGCCGGCAGCGGCTGAGCAGGCAGCAGCAGGAGGAGCTGGAGCTGTACAAGATGCCAGAGGGGCTGGAGGTGAGGTGTTATTTTGTTATTTAACATATGTCATATAACATTATACTCATAATTTTGTATAACTCAGAAGATGAGTTGAGGCAACCATGCATGTGGTTTGCAGCCACGAACTGTCCAGGCACGCATGGTGAAGAAGCCGACATAACGGTACCCACTGGTTCCTGACATGTTACATTGACTTGTCACTTTTGTTACAGGCCAATCTGACAAAGGAGGTCAGCCTACCTGGTATGATGACGGCCATCACTGAGGTGGAGGTGTCGAAGGAATCAAAGATGGCCAAGATCGCAGAAACAGAGATCGTCAAAGCAGCCCTGCTGGCCAAGAAGACGGGAGAGTGAGTAGTTGATATATATTTAGTTACAATTTGATATGCTCTTGTTGAGAGCATATTTAAACAGACAGCAGCATGCAGGGATGGAATGGGCCAGTGAGTAGGCAAGCTGCTCTGCTGCATGGTTAGCATTGACGCATCCCCTCAGATATACCCCGGGCATCGGTACTGAGCTGTAGTGTGTTCAGTGTGTCTGGCTGTTACATCTGCTGCTGCGTGTTGCGTGGACCCGGGTGGCAGCAGCAGATGCAGGAGATGCCGTCACCATGGTGTTCTTATGCAGTGTAAACTGCTGTACATATGTTGAAGTTTGCTGCTGCTGCAGGGGCCGGTGCACAATGCTCAGTATGTTTATATACATTTACTAAGGCTGCTTTGACTTCGCATCCGCTGTTGCTGCTGTGCTTGCAGGGACAGGGCTGGCAGCAAAAGCGGTGCAGATGACGGCACGGCAGTGCGTGTGCTTAGTATGAATATTTGTTGTATCAACACCCGCTTGACTTTGCATATGTTGCTGCTGTGCTTGCAGGGACAGGGCTGGCAGCAGCAGCGGTGCTGATGACGGCACGGCAGTGCGACGAGGCATGTTCGCGTTCAGCTTTGGAAAGCAGCAGAAGCCGCGGCAGTTTGAAGGCGTGGACCCCTCGCAGCTAGAGGAGCAGCGGCGATTCATAACAGAACGTTCACGGGACCCAAAAGATATGGCGCGCATGCGGCAGCAGAAACGCGGTGGCAGGTAGACGGTATGTTCGCTGCTGCGGGGATTTGTTGCTGAGCAGCTAGGCCACTTGGGGCAGCAGTGGGATGGTGTATGGCGGGGTTCAGGTCAGCTCAGTGCAGGGGCAGCAGTAGGTTGCTGCTGCAGGATGCGTCTGTGGCTTGCTGATTGGGCTAGTTGTTTGGCCTGCAAGGGGTGTCACAGTTGGTGCTGCTGCTGCTGCTGCTTTTGTGAGCCGCAGATGTCAGCAGCGGCTGCTGACATCTGCTGTCACAGCAGTTGGGCTTATGATGTGGCTGACCAGCTTGCATGGCATAAAGGAGAGCATGGCGTGGTGGTCGCCCCATCAAGGACATGGCGTTGCTGTGGATGGCGTTGCTGTGGATGGCGTCGGTCTAACCTGTCTTGGCCCAACAACCCTAGTTCAGGCAGGGTTTGAGTGCGTGGTTTCCAACGTTTATGTAAGCAAAGATCATCGGACCATCGTGCCTCACCTTTAAGCGCTCAGATCCCACAGCAAAGTCTGTTTCATCGTGTCAGATTCTTTCTTGTGTTCGTGGTGTGATTCTTGCCTTCCGCGGGCACCTGTCTTCGTTGGTCGTGTACCTGCTGCGATTCAAAGACCTTTTCTCTCATTGTTCGCTGCGTATGTTTTTCTTCTACTTTTTTCTTGTTTTCACGTGATAATCGCTGGCCACGAGGAAGCTGCTGTTCACCTCAGTGTAGCCTGACCGTTGCTGTGATCCTGGTCTGACACAGGCGACAATCGCAGTCCGCGCTTCCCGGAAAACAGTAACGAACAACCATGCGACCGTCCAATGTCCATGCCAGGAGGTTGCTGGCAGTGCTGATGATCAGCAGTTTATGCCTCTCCTCTGCAAGTGAGTTGCAGGCCTAGGGGGGTCTCCTGTTCTGCTTTTTTGCAGTCTCACACACTGAGTTCCAAACCTGCAAATAGTAGCGCTTCATGCATGCCAGTTCAACAGGCACCCAGCTACCTGCAAACACCTAATGGCAGAAGGCAGCCTGTACCGTGTCATCCTGCCGTTGCATCTGACACATACCCGCAACTCCTGTACTGTACTGTACTACAGTGCCGCACTTCATTGGTGTCAATGCTTACTACCTGACAGCCTATGCCGCGTTTGGCACACTTCCCAATGGGGAGAGCGGCACTGGCGCGGTGGACAGGGTGCTGGATTCGGCACAGGTGCGCACCACAGCAGCTGCCAGCACCTGCTTGAAGCACATCATGTGCCTGTTGTGGTGTCTCCGCATGCGTTTCTGCTGGAGTGCGGCTTCTGGTTTCAAGTTAGGGCCTTGAACGCAGTGCCTTGTGGCAGCCTGCTGATCAACAATGAGGCCCTCATTCACAAGCAGAGGGCAGCACAGGGCCGCAGAGGGCCTCCTGTGAATACAGCCGGCAAAGTAAATTTTTATTGACGGTGGTTATTGCCTTTGCCTGCTGCCATTGGCCAATCAGAGCACAGCCCTCCATACGGACCCCACAGACCAACGAACATGCTGCTGCTGCTGCTGCTGTGTTCAACTGTCACATATGTGCTGTGCAGCGCCTAGGCCTGACTGCGGTGCGCACCTGGGCCTTCAACACAGGCCTGCCCCTGAGGTCTGGCCTCATTGCAGAGGCTGATGCTTTTGCCTGCTGCCAATCAGAGCACAGCCTTCCATACGGACCTCACATACCAACGACCATGCTGCTTCTGCTGCTGCTGCTGGGGCCACCTGCCGCACGTGTGCCTCAACAGCGCCTAGGCCTGACTGTGGTGCGCACCTGGGCCTTCAACACAGGAATGCCCCTGAGGTCTGGCCTCTACGATGAGGATCAGCAGGCATCACTGGACTACGTGCTTGCTGCAGCAGGCAGGAGGGGCATCAAGTTTGTGCTGGCACTGGGCAACTTCTGGCACCACTATGTGAGTCAAATAGCCACAACCGTTTTCACAGGTAGCACCGCTGGCAGGCCTCTGATTATTGGGGTGTCTTGGTTTGGATGCTACTGCTGACATTGGCGCAGCCCTGGCACCAACAGTGGTTTTGGTGCTGGCAGCATCTGCGGTTGCAGCTGTCATCCCAAAATACGCTGGGCTGTGAACTTGGTCGCATGATTAGTCCTGTGCGTCCTTTTTTAGCTGTGGCCTATGCTTCACGGGTGGTGCAGTGCTACTAGCAAGTTCAAGGCTTGACCACAGCTGCTGCCCCTACTCCGCCACTGCTGCAACATGTGCTGCTGCTGCTGCTGCTGCTGCTGCTGCAGTTTGGTCCTGAGGAGTGGCTGGCGATGGCTGAGGGCAGCGCTGCTGGCAAGAACGTGGCCGATTTCTACAAGTGAGCAAAAACACCTCAAACAGTGTGAGCTGACGGTTTCAAGCAACAACAGCTCCTCGCCTCAAACCTTGTCAGGCCGTATGCTGCAGTCACGCTGGTCTCATGCGGTGCTGCTTCAATGCAGGAGCCTAGCCGTGTCTGCATGTCAGTGGCGTATTGGTACAAGTGTGCCGTTTCCCTGCAGCATTTGTGTACTACAAATGGCATTCAGTACGTACACTGCCTTGATGCACCTTTCAGGAGCCCTGCTGTTGCTGCGCTGTACCGCAAGCACATCGCCACCATGACCCACAAACTCATGTCACTTCTGCTTGCACCATGCAAAGAACTGAACTGCATTGATGCTCCCTGCAGAAGTCCAGCTGTCGCTGCGCTGTACCGCAAGCACATTGCCACCATGACTGGCCGCGTGAGCAGCATCAGCGGCGTGGCACGCAAAGATGACCCTGCCATACTGGGCTGGGACGTGTTCAACGAGCCCAGGTAAGGCACAACAGTTCAATCACATTGAACGTGTCACGCTATGGCATTGTTAAGCAGCTGCACATGTATCTCGGAGCTGCAGTGAGCGGACGTCTCACATCAAGTCAATGAGCCAAGGTGAGGTGAGGGAGCTGCGCCCCACATGACGTGTCAAGTTGTCTGGCTTTGTGCAGCATCAACACAATGGAGTGTCACAGCCTGCAGTGCGATGACAAGGCAGCATCATCTGCGCTATGATGTGTTACTGGCACGGCCAACATGCACAGCATACCTTGCTGGCCGCCTGCCATACGCAATTGATGGCTGTGATCTTTTTTAAGGCTGCGCAAAATACGCTCACTGCAACTCCGTGCCACCCTGAACGCAACATCATGCAGAGATTGTCCGGCTGTGATGCTGCAGCTAGCACTGCTCGCGATTCTTTCCTGTCATCAATGGCTGCTGCACTCAAGGCTGCTGCACCAGGCCAATCACTTGACGCACCAGTTGCAAGTGGCATTACCAACTTCCTGCCACCATGATTGCCGCCTGACGCGCAGGTGTCCCGGCGCTTTAATGATGCTGCGGCTAAGCTCGTGTTTTTTTCCTGTCATCAATGGCTGCTGCACTCAAGGCTGCTGCACCTGGCCAGCTCACTTTCAGCGGCAATGAGGGGTACTTTGGGCCAGGGGACGCTCATGTTGGCTACAACCCTGGAGCAGGTGTGTGTTGTTTGCATTGGCGCTTGCACCAAACGATAGCACTGCCTGCTTTGTTTGGTTTGGTCAGCATGCGACACTTTGGCATCAGATGAATTGATTATGATGACTTGCTTATCAATTGCTGCCAATTCGCCACAGTGGCGCTCAACCAAATCCTGGTGAAACTGTGCAGATGTGAATCTATGTTTTGCGTGTTTGATTGCTGCAGGGGGCCAATGTGAGGGAGAGAAGTGGCCGCAAGACATCACACACTTTGATGTGGCTACGACACACATGTACTACAGGTGTGGGCCCGCCACAACTGCAAGTCTCACCTGCGCAGCCGACGCCAGACACTGCGGTGTTGCCAGACAAGTACGACAAGCACGATGTGTCATAGTGCCACTGACAGTGTCATGTGCCTTACCATGTACCGTACATGCCTCCATTCCATTGTGTTACATCTTCCAGGATGTTTTGAATAACCTACACTCTGGGAAAGCTGTTCAACAGTTTCATACTATCTCAGATCATTTAAAAATCCGATTTCAGCACAGACTCAGAGGGGGTTCACGCCAGCACTGCCTGGGTAGCCTAGCAGCACTTCCTGGTTGGAGACAGCACGCCTGCTGCGCAACCGTACTGCTGCATTCCCGCAGGCAGCTGAAGCAGCAGGATCAGCTGGGCTACCTGACTGCCAAAGGAAAGCTTTCAGTCCATAGGAGGCTTTCAGTGTGCAATGGAGGCTGCAGGCTGTCCAAAGGATGCAGTACAAGGGATGCTGTCTGAGTGCAAAGGATCTGACTAGGGCTTAGCCTAGGAAACAGATAGGAAACAGTTTCCTATCGCCTCCTTGGGGGTATAGCATCGGGGTTCAGCAGTGGGCTAAGCCCTAGTCAGATCCTTTGCACTCAGACAGCATCCCTTGTACTGCATCCTTTGGACAGCCTGCAGCCTCCATTGCACACTGAAAGCCTCCTATGGACTGAAAGCTTGCCTATGAGCCTCTCTCAGTCACAGATTGCATCTCTTAGACAAGGCTAAACATCTTTCGTATTGAGATGAAAGAGGATGTAACAGGTTGTATACTACCGAAACTGGCTTTACATGGCCTCAACATAACTGACAAAATAACTTGTTAAATATTATTAATAACATGTTATTGAGATAATGCTGAAAGGGAGCTTTACTGAGGAAATATTATTGTCAGCTTTGCTGTCAGTCTGCATGACACCAGCAATTGCCGTTTTTGGACATCCCGTATCGCACGTGCCTTGAATAACGAAATTATACAAGCATTTCTTTCCTTTTGTATCATTTTGATGGGCTGAAACGCTGTATTTAGAAACCTCGTGCGTACAAGTTCTGGGGTTCTTCCCCTATGCCCTCGCGGCTGTATGTGTGGCAGCTAGGCTAGGTTTGTGGAGTGCCAGCTAGGCTAGGTTTGTGGAGTGACAGCTAGGCTAGCCAGGCTCAGAAAGTTTCTTGTTCAATGGTTGTCTGTTCCTGCTCAGTACAATATGATGGCACTTTGTGTCACGTTGTAAAAGTAATAGCAGCACCCAAGCAGCAAGGCATGCAGTGACATTGTATATCTGTATCATATAGGGCCTGCTGGCTACCATTGGCACCGGAGCAGTGTACCAACAGTGCATGCATGGCATGTGCCAGTCGTACTGCATGATGTAGTGCTGCTGTTTGAATGTTTCAACAGTTCAGCAGGTAGTGACACGGCGTCTGCATGACGAGCCGGATGTTTTGTGAGTATACATACATGCGCCCGAGTGACCCCATCTCGGCTGTTGAAAAGCTCAACCATGTTACACTGTGCCACAGTAACGGTTACGCTGTCATGCCGTACATGGAGTTGTGCCGAGCACACAGTCAGTCATGCTGTGTGGCACTTGGGCTGGCGGCGGTAGCATGCCCTAGCACTACTGTAATGCGTCATGAGAGATTACAGCGTGACAGCCGCAGTTGACCCCCTTTTTGACTGGGTTTGCTGCACGTGGATTAGCTATATTTGTAGTGTTAAATACGTTGTGTTTGCTACAGACAGCATCAGCGTGTGACGGAGATAATATTTGATGGTTACCGTGTGAAGGAATGACAGTGCTCGCAGGCCAGCCCGTGCAGCATTATTGTTGATGTTGTCTATGTCACGTTATCATCGTGCTGGTGCTGTGACTGCGCGTGCGTTGTGAGCCATGTGCTAATCAAGGTGTCAAGCACGTCGGGGAGCACGTCGATACACTTTTGGGTCGCCAGTCAGCTATTCGGACAGCTGAATGTTTGTATTGTGTGATGTTATTACTGTTGGATTTTTACCAAAGGAAACAGTACAGTTTTGAGGAAGGGCAGAGCCAAAGAAGGTCGAACCAGGCAGGACAATTGGTTGCTGTGATTGTGTTGGTTCAATTGCCCGTGTCGTGCTGGAGAGCACTAGCTAGAGGCCAAGCTGAGCAAGTCATTCTTGGCGTTGCCTTGTTATGTCATGGGGTCGACAATGGTCATCCCTTACACCCTGCCTGGCTGGTATTTAAGCTGATGCTTCCTTCTGCCAGGACAGGGTTGTTCTGATACGTTCTCTCGTGTTTACCCTCATAGTCTGGTTGTTAGTGTTCTTCTGGTCCTCCTTTCTGGCTTCTCATCCGCCTCAGTGCGTGTGTGGTCTCAGTGCCACTTGTGTCTGACAGCAGTAGTTCTCCTCCCCACTGTGTAACTCTCCTTTGGTGAATGTTTTCATAGCCAATTCAAGGTGTGCGCGTCTCCAATTAGCTTCTTAGCAGACGAATCTCTAACCTAGTGCATTCTTGTGGCCAGGAACAGCCCGAGCGTGCTTGCAATTGGCAGTGCAGCCTTTTTCCTGCAAGCTCCTGCAAGTGCATTGGCAGTAGCTGTGACAGTACTAACGACCGTGCGAGCGCCGCCATTAGCTAACCCGTAAATGAACGTAGTTAAAGCAACCCTCAACCTTAATTGAGCGTTTCTAGCCGCTTGTTGCGTAGCGTGTGTCCTACCGCCCAAATTGTAGCTCTGCGTGCACTTCGCCCAGCCCCAACAACTAGGAGTATTAGCACTGCGTCCGCGGTTGCTTGGCCTGCTTTCTGCCTTTCTATTTCAGAGCCCACAGCGTCAAAGCTACTTCCTACTACCTACATAGCAGGCCTCCCCTGGCTAGTGGCTCCCAACACTATCGTTGCTGTTACAACATGCTTTGTGTGGTACAGTTACACCCACAGTGCAACCTTGGACACGCGCGCAGCATGTGTGAATAGAGTGTGGTCAGCAGCTGCCTATACGGCAGGGTTCCTTATTGCGCACGTCAACGCTTATGTTTGCCCTGCTAGCGACCAGTAACAGAGCTGCACGGACAGGCCCACGACATGGCAGCAAGGGCGTAACTTACTTTGGTGACTAAGTAAAGTGTTGGCTTGCCTGGCAGTGAGTGCATCCGATGCAGTGCCACGTGGCACTGGAAAACCCCAGCTGCCAAGCACGAGAAAAAAGCAGCTGCCAACCACTGTGCAGCGCACCTGGTGCACCATGAACACAGCCACACTCATATCTCGTCACGGTTTGCATGCAAAAAAGCGTGTCTACATGTGCACCGCCAGCAGCTACTACTGTAGTACACAACATGATGGATGGGAACAGCTTACTGCAACAGCTGAGCCTTTGAAGCTGAGTGAGAAGTTTATGCAAGGCCACCACTGCTGGGCATTGCCTGCTGCAACCATGTCATAGCCTGCAAGGTTGTAAGATGTAGATGCTGCTGAGTGATTCAAAAGCTGACAAAGGTAGGCAGTAGCTCCCGCAGCAGCGCCTGCGCCACACCTCACGCTGCAATTGCCGACATATCCAAACTGCATAGCATGCCAAAACAACTGACTCAGTTGAGTCAATCACTACCAGACCTGCTGCAAGTGTATAGCGTGAGAAAGTACCCACCAACTGTGCAGACAGCAGCCTGGCGGCTCACCTACGTGCAGTCTCTCCCGACCGGATGACACAACCCATGCAGGCTGCTGGCAAAAGCACAAAGTGAACCACACAGGGTTGTGTTGGCAGTCAACAGCAGATGCACATCTATACGTTGAATACACACAATCAGTTGGGGACCACTTATCAGGGTGAATGCACTCCCTGCAGCTGCTGCTTACTAGACACTCATGCTATGGTTTGAACCCAGGTAATAAAACCGCCAGATAATGTTATAACACACCAGGAGCACACACATACTGTGCAGCCTCAATGCAAGCTGTGCTGTGCAAAAACAAGCAGCAAGCATTCGCGCTGGTCACAGCATTGCAATGCACACTAGTGCGGTAGGATTGGTTTGCTAAGCGATTCTTGATCTCCACACACTTGTGGCAACATCGCTTTACACCTGTGGCTGTAAGTGCTGCTTAAACTGGAAGCAGCATTCTGATGCCATACGTGCAAAGCAGCTCAGCAGCAGTACACAAAACAGCCAGGCATATATCAAGCACAGCAGATGCCTCAGATCATCCCAAAACCGTCTTACAAGGCGCCAGCCACAGGCTGTACATATGAGCTGGCACCCAGGTCCAAACAGTAACAGGATGCTTCAAAGCACTGCTCTCCAACACCCTGTTGCCCAACATATCCTCCAAGCTATGCTACCGCCAAACTGTGCTGCCGCCAAAGTGATGGTCAGCCAGCCAACACGCTAGTCCGGAGTCTGTTGCTGCTTGTGGTGTACTGTAGCGAATAAGCAGCATGTAAAGCTACTGCTTTACGTGGCTCTCACCGTTACAGTACACCACAAGCCACCACTGGGCAGGCATAAACACCCTTGCACGTGCAGTTACAGCTGCACTACATGTCCAATCAGAACATGGCAAACGCCAGCAGAGCAAGCACAGCAACAAGGGTCATGCCAACCTTGCCAACAGCAACAGCACCAGCAGCAGAACTTGCTGGCTCGCAGCCTTGCAGGTTCTGCTGTGCGCCAAACGTGCCAATGTCAGCGGGGGTAATGCCGAGCTCTCCGTATGTAGCCTCGAGTGCTGGCCTCACGATGGCGAGGGCGTTGGGGGGAGCGGGATTTCCGGGGAACAGCACCTTGCGGATGGCTGTTGCGCTGCGGTTGTTGGCCTTGGCAATGAATGGCTCGATGGTGCGGAAGAACATGTGGCCCTCAGCCTGCAATGAGATGAAAGAGAAGCAGCAGAAGCAGCAGCATTGTAGCTCAGTCCCGGGGCGACCGGTTTCATCAAGTACGGAAGAACATGTGGCCCTCAGCCTGCATTGTAACAGATGCAGCAGCAGCAGCAGCAGCAGCAGGGGTTGGGCAGAAGCATTTGGCAGGCAGGTACAGGGCCTTGGTGTATGCACAAGGGGTTCGCAGAGGCACACCCTCCAAAACCCACCTGGTCAGCCAGCAGTGTACCCTATATGTCAGAGAAACCAACCAAATCAACAATTCAAGTGGTCTGGCAAACGTACATAAACCCTTCAAAACTGCACCTGGTCAGCCAGCAGGGTGTCCTGGTCTCCCTTGGCAGTTGCCCTGTCCATCAGCTCAGCATACTTCAGGGTGGCCTGGATGTACGTGATCAGGAACAGCCGCTGCACCTCAGCCACGGACGCGTTGAAGGCAGCAATGTCGCCCTCGGTGGCGGCCTTGTACAGGGCGCGGTGGGCGGCCAGCATGCCAGCGTTCACCTTGCTGCAGGTATGAAACAGCAGACACAGAAGAGGCAGGTAAGAACGAGTACATACTTTCTGCAGGTTTGAAAGTGTTGCAGCCTTGTAGAGGGCGCGGTGGGCGGCAAGCATGCCAGCGTTCACTTTGCTGCAGGGTTGAAGGGAGTGATGAAGACAGCAAACATACAGGGAGGCAGGTGCGAACGTGGACAGGATTCAAACCGCACAGCATGCCGAGTATCACCTTGCTGCAGGTTTGAAGGCATGTCAATGACAGCAGGCGAGAATGCAGACGGCACCACACACCTCACGCAAGCTGTGCTGTGTGCAGGTGCAAGTGACAGTCACAACATGGCCAAAAGCATTGGAGAATGTCGCAGCAGCGCTCATGCTTAATTGCATGGTACATCAACAGGTGGCAGCAAAGACCAGTCAGAAACACATCCTTAGCAACAAGCTCCCTACAGAACACAACAGACAGCGCACCTGTTGTTGCAGTCCTGCATGGTGCCGAACTCGCATCACAACCACTGACATGACAGTTTAAACATTCGCACGCAGCAAACGACCTTGCAGCGCGTAGCAAACGATGTTGTTTGCCGGAAGTCCTGGCTCACCTGTTGTTGCAGTCCTGCATGGTGCCGAACTCGCGTGCGCGCCTGTGTGACGCGCCCCACAGGGAGCAGTCGGGGCGCTCGCCTACATAGATGGCCCACGTCTCATCAACGTTGTGGGGGGCACCTGCAGCAGCAGCAGCAATGCAACATAATCAGTCAGGATATGAACTTGCACAAAGCATCAGCAGCGTCAAACGCCCACCACTTGGCAGCTAGCATGAGCTGCACTGGCAGCGGTCTACCGAAGGTTCAATGGCATAACCAAGCTGTGGTAGAGAGACTGGCAGAGACAGCTCGATATGCTGTGTCTGGACTGCCAGTAGAGTTGAAACAGCAATAATCTACAGATCATGATAAAAATCAAGGATGCACCGAGGTCTCACCGGTCTCTGCGGACAGCTGGCAGTTCTTCATCTTGATGGCTGCCTCGTCCAGCTGACTTACAAGTACCTTAATATAGATTTTAGATTAAAACTACCAGCCGCTTATGCACTCACCAGTCTCTGCGGACAGTTGGCGGTTCTTCATCTTGATGGCTACCTCGTCCAGCTGACTTACATCCAGCTGACTTACAAGTATCTTCAATATGTAATAACTACAAGCCGAGAATGCACTCACCGGTCTCTGCAGACAGCTGGCGGTTCTTCATCTTGATGGCAGCCTCGTCCAGCTCGTGCAGCAGGTACACCGTCTGCAGCGTGCTCTCAAGGCCCTTCACGATCGTCTCATTGCGCACGGGGACGGTGGTGTAGGGAGCATCGCCTGCGCCAGCAGCAGCAGCAAAAGAAGGTGAGCACCGTCAGGATCAGCTTTGAAGGATAGCCAAGGGATGATTTTGTTGGCAGCGATGTGCAGTGTGCTTGTAATGTCCTGTTCTTGAGAGTGTGATTGATTAACCCTTTGGGTGCTAGTCTCATTTTGCTTGCAACTGGTGAGGTAAGGTTGTATGTTGCCAATGTTGACTCCGTCTTGTTTGAAGACGTCCACGTGCAGGGGGCACAGTGTACAGCTTCAAAGGGGACGGAGCCAACATCGGCACAGCATTTATCATCAAAAGCAACATGCTCAACAACATCTGGACATTAGACATGTTGCACCATGGCCTAGTAGAAATTGAAGATCCCGAGCCAAACATCCACCACCTGGGAACAGCTATCATCCGGGACATCACAGGCTACGCACGGTTGGCACACACTGAAGAATTATCCTGCATGTATGTGGTGCGTGCATTCACGCAACACAACCGCAGACTGACACTCACATGTTATACATATTTGTCATGTACCAGTGTTATAACACTCACCAGCAAAGGCAAAGCTGACGGGCTGGTCCAGGAAGGCAGCGGTGCCAAAGTAGTCCACGTACATGTCGAACACAGGCTCGCCAGCATAGGACTTGGTGGCAAGCTCTGCAGCAGAAACAGCAACAGCAAGCATGACAGCAGCACATTCACTCAGCACAATCAGTCAGCAAACATGATGATGATGATCAGTCAGCAAAGGTGCTTGCTGGGCAAGGGACACATGGGAACATGTGCATGTTGTAACTGTCTCAATCATGACAGTGCGAATGGCGCCTTTTATGCAAAAAGCACCGACCGTCCGCACGAATCGTGTGTATGCAATACCCTCTGCTCAAACAAACACGTCACACTTGTTATATTACACTTGTTACATAACGCCCCTCACCCCTGAGTGTGCGGATGGTGCCGTCGTTCTTGAAGGAGTGACGGCCGTCCACGTAGATCTTGCGCGCCTCTGCGTAGGGAGGGTTGGCGGTGTTGCCAATGGTGGACTGCGGAAAAAACGAGCAAACGCGAAAAATGCGGCAAGACAAAAAGCACGGGCAGCAGCAGAGGATCGACGGCGTCAGCGAAGTGATTTGACGGTGGGGTGGACGGGGGTGGGGTGGGGTGCAGCGTGTTCAGCTGCAGCAGATGGTTTGCTCGGAGTGACTATGTTGCCATAGGCGCAGTGCTGCGCACTGCGTAGTGGTGCGATTGTGTCAATGGATGGGTGACATTGACTTCACGCGCACCAGTGCGCAGTGTGCAGCGGTGTGCACACAAGGGCTGGAATAACATAACACACTGGTACCCAGCTGCACAAGGCTGCCCTGCGGCAGCAGGAGTTGCAGCTCCTGCAACATTGATGTTTACGGTGCCTTTTCATTACACTCTTTTATATGCAAAACAACCTAGTGTGGACAAGCTGTGGGGGTTACCTTGATGTCACAGATGTCTGTGCTCATCCTCAGGTATCCTGCAGGCAGCAGCGGCGGCAGCGGCAGCAGCAGCAGCAGGAGCATGTAAGCAAAAGCAGCAGACTTGCAGTCATTGTAGGGGTGCTGGTGATTACAGCATGCCACTCTGACTGCTCACTTTTCAAGCAAAGCCGAACAGCTGCTGTGCTGCAGTGACAGGGGGCAGCAACAGGGCGGCTGCTACAGCAGATTTGCAGTGCTGGCAGTTGTCAACTGTCATGTTGGCAGTTTAGCCGTCTGCTGACACATAGGGTTCACTGGCAACTCGTTAGATACAGAGCAGGAAGACTGTCTTTACCTCCGACTTTTGAGCCGAATGTGTAGCCTGGGGCGTGCTCGATCTGGCCACCAGTGGTGTCTGGCGTTGTGTTGGCTGCTGCAAGTGCTGCACACGCCACGAGGCAAAGCAGCAGCATGCTGCGGTTGAAGTATCCAGCCATCGAATAAGCTTGGTCTGGCGGCTTGGTGTGTGGGCGATGGAGGATTGAGTAAACAACCCCAGTTGCGATTCTGCGACCGGTGGTGGAGTACCCTGAAGTGTGGCGAAGGGATTTGAGCCGTGCAGCAGGCAATGCGGCGACGAATGGGCTTAACGCGCCGAGCCTGGACATTTGAGGGCCTAGATCTCATTGTCATGTGGCACGCGCTCACCCAGGTGGGGCGTGTGGCGGGCGCGTCCTCAGAATTCATCCAACGTTCGATGGCATTTTCGGCCTGAACAAACTCTTTACAGACGAGCAAAAACGATCCCGGACTGATCTCAAAATATAACTATATGCTCAGTTTGCAGGCTGTGAATCATACCTGCTGCTGTCACTATTTGGCTTATGCAGCCTGCGCGCAGTCCTGCATTTTACCCGCTGAAATAGCGCCTCGATGGTAACAACATGCCAATGACGTTGTTGGGTACCGAGGTCAGGGGCTGCCTGTATCAAAGTGTCTTTCACAGCATGTGAACTGGCCACGTGGACTGGATCGGTTGCTGCCGTCACCATTAGCATGATGTCATTTCACTGCAGCAACGTTTGATGTTGATGCTACGGCCACACAACGCTGCGTAGCTTGCTGCATAAGGGCCACGGCTCTTGTACTGCTTGCTGCTGTCTGCACCCTCAGGCAGCCTGAATGCTTGCACCTGCCTTGAACCGTCAAATTCACAACAAGCTGGTACATCTGTGTGTTGACCGTTTCTGTATGTTTGCATGAAGCGGTCATTTGTCCACAGCAGCTAGACCGCTGCGTTCAAATGCAACCCAGCTATCAAGCCGGCTGTAGGATCAAACCATACAATGAAAGCCGTACGAAAGATTGCTGGAGCTTCGTTAGACGTTCTGTCACCTGTGACTGATCACGTGTTTGTCAGCTGGTGGGTGGTTCCGAAAGAAGACATCGCGCTCGATGCATCTGGCCAGCGCCCTGAGCATCTCGTCGGTGATCAAACAATTACGTTACATAGCAAGCATACCTCACGCTTAAGATGGGAGACATCAAGCGTCCTTGGTCTTATGAGCAAGTGCACGAGATAGTGCGGCAAGCAGTAGAGGAAGCTGCTTTCTGGGAGGATTGGCGTCCTACGTTGATCATCTGCATAGCAGCTGGCGGGTGAGCGGAGCTTGTGGGGTTGCCGCAGCCAGGTGCATGTACTGCAGTAGCAGCAGCAGCTGGTGTACACCAACATGTTGTGCTGCATCAGGGGCGGGAGACCTGCCTTGCCATCTTGGTTCAGCACTCCACAATACGTTCGTAAACAAACTACGTGATCTGGTTTCGTGAACGTTGTGATAGCAAAGCAGGACTTGATGCCCACCCATGCTGTGGTAGCACTGCTACTTGTGACAAGCCTTGCTGGGCATGCAAAGCAGCAGTACAGGTGCACACGTTGCATCCTCCCTTGACACCTCCGGCACCTTGCTGCACCAATGTCCTAACACAGAGTGACTTCTGGTGTCTCTCTTACCGCTGATGCACAGTTGCCTGCTCAGCAGCTTTGGTGCCCATGCACATTCTTTGCCCCTGCCTGAAGCCCCACAACTTCAACTTGTGTCCGCTTCTTTCCTTTGCAGCTTTGTGTCGACCCGCATCCTGCGCTCCTGCATGAAGCACCACAAATCCATTTCCTCTTGCCTCTCACCTGACAACCAAGCGTTTCAATGTTGTGTGCTTTTCATGCTCACCTTCCCGCAGCTTTGTGCCTACCCGCATCCTGCGCTCCTGCATGAAGCACCGCTACGGCTGCAACATCCCCATCCAAACCATCGGGCTGCAGCTGTACGACGTTGACGGATGCGACCCAGAAACATCACCCGTGCAGCGCGTGCAGTGGCTTGCGTATGGCACAGGGCCCGGGCAGGTGCTACTTCAGGGACATCGCATCCTGATCGTGGATGAGGTATGTGGGGGAGGGGAGCGTTATGTTACATGTTATACAACATAACACGGGTATCAGCATAGCACGGTTAGCTGCTTGCAAGTTTTGCAAAAGCTGGCTCGTGTACGGCACAGGGCCAGGACAGGTGCTGCTGCAGGGGCACCGCATCCTGATCGTGGATGAGGTATGTGTGTAGGTGTTTTATGACATGTTGTGTAACATGGTACGGGAAGTAGTGTAAACATGATTAGATGCTTGCAAGCTTTGCAACAGCTGCCATCACCTACTTGGTGCAGGCTAGCCACAGCAGAAGTTATGATATGGTGGCTGCTCTTTCCCGATGCATGGCCATGCAGCTTGATGTTGAGATGCAGCAGCACTCTAGCAGAAAAAACATGCAGTGACACCCTGCCCCTGCATGCAAGGCTTGATGACCTTTGCAAATGCCTTTGCTTTGTGACACCAGCGCTACTTGCCCTGCTATGCTGCCTGCCTGCAGGTTGACGACAGCCGCAAGACGCTGGCACACGCAATCGCTGAGCTGCATGCAGACATTGCAGCAGAGCGCGCAGCATTCCACAAGGCAGCCGGCAGCAGCACCAGCAGCAATGGCGGTGGCAGCAGCAGCAGCAGCAGCTGGGTGGAGCCTGAGCTCGGCATTTTTGTGCTGCACAACAAGCTGCGGCCAAAGCTGGCAGATCTGCCTGAGGAGATCATGCAGAAACGGTGAGCAGATCTTTGCAGGTGTGGTGATGACTGAGCTGTTGTGTGATGATGATCTGCATGCAGACATTGCAGCAGAGCGCGCAGCATTCCACAAGGCAGCCGGCAGCAGCAGCAGCAGCAGCAGCAGCAATGGCAATGGCGGTGGCAGCAGCAGCAGCAGCTGGGTAGAGCCTGAGCTTGGCATCTTTGTGCTGCACAACAAGCTGCGACCTAAGCTGTCAGATCTGCCTGAGGAGATCATGCAGAAACGGTGAGCAGATTTATAAGATGAAATGAGGTAGTGATGACTGAGCTGTGGTGTTACTCACACTCAGTGATGATCTGCATACGAATTGCTGTGCAAGGTTGCAGCAACTGCAGATAGCCCGTGGCAGCCGCAGCATCAGCAGCAGCCGAGTGTGTTGAAGTGTGCCAGTGGCACTGCCAGAAAGGTGTTGCGCAGCTGGGTTGGACCTGGCTGGTGGATGATTGAGCATGACAATGATAAGCTGCGATTAAAGCTGGCAGGGCTGCATAACGACATCATGCAAAGCTGGTGATTACGATGCGCACTCGGCCAAGTTTCATTGCAGGGTGACGTCAGAAGGCGCAATATTGCGCACCGGCTGCACAAGCTGCACATTTTCAGGCGTAAGGCTGCCGCCACTTTATGAGCCAAGCTTTTTCTGCTGCTGCTGCTGGTGCTGCTGGTGCTGCTGCTGCTGCTGCGCAGGTATTGGAGTGGCCTGGACATCCCCAACTGCTGGTGCAAGTACCCATGGGATGCAGAGGCCATCTACGAACACACAGACAGAGGTAAGGCACTTGCTTGCGACATAAGCAGTGTGTGGCACAGGGAGCGGTCCTGTCATCAACAAATCCATCTTGCAGTGCTGATACATCCATGGCATTTGCCTTTGCATGTTTCTGCTCCCTGGAGGGCTGCAAAGGAGCCACAGTCGTAAAACAGTGCCAGGCAGAGTTTCCAGCACCCATTATTGTTCCACATGTTCAACAGCAGCTGGCAGACTGGCTTTGACAGCTTTAAAAGCAAAACTGCCTGCTGCTTTTGTCCTTGTCTGCTGTGCAGCTGAGGCTGCTGGCCTGCCAGGCAGAGTCAGCAATGCCTGACAGACTTTCCAGCACCCATGAACTTTGTTGACTGTTGCTGGCACACTGGCTTTGACACCCTTTTGACAGCCGATTCTGCCTGCTGCTTGTATCCCTGTCTGCTGTGCAGCGGAGGCTGCTGGTCTGCCAGGCAGAGTTGGCGGTGGAGCAATCAACGGCAGGGCCAAGCGACAGAGCAGCGGATGCCCACCAGTGACACAGCTAGCAGACCAGCAGCATGCGGTGAATGGGAACGGCGCTGCAAATGGCGTGCATGCTTTCCTCAACGGCGTGTGACGGCCGCAGCTCATGAGCTTGATCAAGCAGAGAGAAAGCTGGTATGCCTGGTTTGCTGCGGTTAGTGTCAGCTCTCCGGGCCGTTTGTGATCTGGCAGTTTTTTTGTTACTTATGCTGAAGATGCTCGCTTCATGAGATGATGCAGTTTTGCCTCGCGCTGTTGGAGTTGAGTTTTTCGTCAGGTGGCCTTGGCTGCCAGCACAGTGTCCTGTATTTTGGCCGGAATGGATCCAATGTTTTGGGTACGGGCTGTTTTGGGTATGCAACTCAGCATGCAGTCTGGGCGAAGCAAGCAGATATCGAATTCAGACGGTGTTTGTTCGCCTGCATGGGTGTGGTTGTGCTGGAATGATCCGAACTCAACTGCTTGAAGCCCATGCATGTTGGCCTGTACATGTACCTTGGACGTTCTGTGAATGCCGATGCATTGCATTGCAGGCTGGACCTGCTTGAAAGTTTCAAATTGAAGATTACCAGTGAATTGTCAAAATGCCGGGCATGCCAATCTGCCCTGTTGCACACGCATTGCCCTATCAAGCATCCTGAAAGCCTGCTGTGTCGTGATCACGCTTCAAACCCACCAGCTGATCCAACTTGGAAGCTTCCAAGCCCTCAAGGGCCTTGCCACCTTATGCTGTGCTGAATAGTCAGGGTCATGAGGGGCAAGTTACAAGTTGCAGTTTCTACAGCATCCCCGGCTTATTCCGGTGTGCGTAAGTTAAGGAATGAGGGGCAACATTGCATGTGTGTACACATGCATGCATGCACACTGTACAATGCCTGAGGAAACTCCAGTCCCTCAGGTATACGTACCTTCAGACTCTGAACTATGATAGTTTGTGTGTGTCACAGCCACTGTTGGTCATGATCTTATGATGATGCGTCTGATGTAAATGCCATGCTGATGCATGTTGTGAGCTTCTGCTCTGAGAAGTTGATCTTCAAAATGCACCATGGTCTTGTGCCCTATCCAGACACTCGGTTCCCCCTCCCGCCACTCCTTGCACGTCAAAACACCTCATCTTGTGGATCCACTCCGGAGATGTCCATATGAACCCACTGGATTGCACACGCAACTCTTGATCAAGAATGCATGCGCCTCTGCATCTTATGTCACACCTCAACCGACAGCATCAACAGCAGAACAGGCTGGCTGTAATGCATAACCAGCCTGGTTGCCGCAGTGTGGCAAGCAACAAGCTCACAGGGACATGGAATGTGCCGCCGTGACAGCAGCCAATCCCTCCCCCGACCAAAACACGCGGTATCTTGGATGCAGATGCGCATATCACTTTGCTGATTATCCGCAAGCCACGCGTAGCTCAAAACATGCATGCACCCACTGCAGCCCGACAGCCGATTTCAAATCCCGAGGTATGAATCCACCACGCACAACCCAACATCAAATGCATGCCCCTCTGCATTTTGTGTAGATGCTACGCCTCAACAAACAGCATCAACAGCAGATTGGGCTGGCTGCAATGCATCACAAACACACGGTCTTTCTGAAGCAAATGTGCATATGAACTCGCCGATTATCCTCAAGCCACACGTAGCTCAAGCATGCGGTCACTGCAGCAGCCCAACAGCCAAACCTCAAGCCCCCTCAAGCGCACGGTTTCAATATGAACCCACTGCGCACAACCCAAGCACGCATGCACCTGGCATCTTATAAAGCACCTCAACACAAAGCATCAACAGCAGAACGGGCTGCCAGCCGTTGCAAGCTGCAATAAATCCCCAGCCAGTGTGGTTGTTGTAAGATCGCCTTTTGTTCCAAAGAAGCAAGCTGCAGCAGGCTTCAGGCTCACAGCATGTGCTGCAGTGACAGCAGGAGGACACCCACCCACCCCCTTCCTCTTCCCAAAACACCTGCTGCATGACCAGAACAGGCTCACTGGGCACCACGTAATCTCTTGTTGTAATCTGTTGTTGTTGTAATCCATCAACCATCACCCATCAAAACACGTGCACCAACGCAGCAGATGTGAAGTACAATGGTAGGGCTGACACAACTAGCGGTTGGTGACAGTTACACAAGCGAGCCCAGACCTCATGCCACATAAATCTACCTTGGTCTACCATTCCACCAAGCCACATGTAATTTAAGCATGGCAGGGCCTTTGCAACCCATGTGAAATTATGCGGGATTAGCATGCACCACACGGCCAAATGCCTGCGACCATCAGCCGCACGCTCGCAAGCTACTGCTGCTGTTGCTGCATCCCAGCAGCACATAACGGTTATGCAGGAAGACAACAGCCAGTCAGAATAGCTGAGCCAGCTGTGCAGGTTAGAACATGCTGCAGCACGCAGCATACACAGAAAACGCAACAGTAAGCTCCCTTTTTGGGTGTGTGATAGCTATAAGAACAACATCAACATATATCTTGAAATAACAGCAAGAGAAACTGTTTGGCGTGAATGTCGGATCATGCAGATGTTCCCTCTGGCAAGAATGCAATATGTGTTGCAGTATGTGATGCAGTATGTAACGCAGTATGTTGGGGACTCAACGGAGGTCACATTCTGCCAGCAGCCAGGCAGGCAGATCCGACACAGTAGTCTGAGGATCACTGTGATAGTCAAGTACGACATCCTGAAACCGCTCGTACAGCGTCTGCGGCAAAAAGCGGCCATCGCATACAAGAGTGTGTGTGCAGCCACAAATGCTGCCTGAGCAATCAAGTTATGCCGTAAACATGAAGCAGGCCATCGCTTGAAACCTGAGCATTGAATGCAGAACGTGATGGTGTCTATGCCGCTCACCGGACACCTCAGGCAGTTGTAAGACAATTTACGGTGTGTGAACGCAGTGGAAGGGCGCTTTGAAAGCTCAGGCACATGACACCACAACAGCAACCAACCCTTATCTACACCGTAGCAACCAACCCTTATCTGCGCCGTTCCAATTATTGGAAAGTGTTCTCTTCATGCGGCAAGCATCTGCACTGTTCACCGTATGCATCAGGGCATTTGAAAATGCATAAAGTAGTATTGGAGTCGGGTCGAGCACATATCAGAATATGTGGAACTGTTAGCAGTGTCATAAATGTTGTCAGTCACTGAACTTCAGGTGCCAGAGGGTCTTCAGGCTCCCTCCCAAGCACATTTCACAATGCACACAGATTTCTGTGTCAGGCGCCTGCCGTGCCAGGCACCGTCATGATTCCGATTTTCCTGGTTTTAGAAATAAGCAGAGAAGCCCCACTCCTGGCCCTAGCAGGAGCTGAACTCCCGCCACAAGGCACCGTCATGATGTCGATATTCCTGTGGCCCATGTGGGCGAGTCTTGAGAACAGCAGCGCGAACTGCGCATAAAAGAAGTCCTGATCCTGTGCGTACTTGACCTGCAGCAGCAGCAGCAGCAGCAGCAGGCAGCCAGGAGCCATGTGATGCTGGTGGCGCTTTCGTCGCCGCGTCACTACTGCACATGCATTCATACACGACGGCAACAAGAAGTAAATGACGCAACGTTACTCACAGAACAGCACAAGATACCAATCGCAGAGTGCCCCGCCACACAGGGAATGCTGTCACGGCAACATTAGGTAAACAGCCGCAGGTAACAGCAGCAAAGGCGCAGCTGGTAATTCACTGACAGCAGCAAGAACAGATTCAAAGTGTGATGCACCATGCGGCCTCGAGTTTGAAGGTCTTCGCAGAAGATGCGATCTGTGAACAGGCCAGGCTTGGGGTACCCCGGCATTGCGCTGCAGCGCTGAAACGCCTCTTGTGCTTTGTTGTCAAACGGGCAGCCCTGAGCTGTCTCATTCTTGGTGGGGTCTGTGCACTTGTCATTCCAGTCGCAGGAAGACCCCTTGGATATGCCTCGGATACCGTCGCAGGCGACCTTAAACACTTTGTTGTCAAAGGGGACCTCTGTAGTTTGACCTGCAGGGCAGCAGCAGCAGCAGAGTCAATAGAAGCAGCAGCCAAACTGAAAGTTCACCAGCAGCAGCAGCAGAAGCCAGAATGTAGAGTTCAGGTCCAGAGGGGCTGTGACAACTGCAGCTGCTGTGCAGCAAGCGGATGATTCCAAACAGTCCAGCCTGCAAATGTATGTCCGAGGTTTCTGCTGCAGGCATTGCTCAGCCTTGCAGCCAGTGCTAAAAAGTTACATGATATGTTGTGCAGCTGCAGACAAAACCTGCTGGCCAAATGTATGCAAACCTCAAGCTAGCTCATCAGCTCAATTTTTAGCGCAATATTACGTGCCCACCTGCTGGCATGCAGTCACAGGGCACGTGTGAGAGAGGAATGCGAAGCACAGATCTGCATGCACCGCGCAACCACACTGGTACTCCAGCTGCAAGCAGCAGCAGCAGCAGCAGCAGTAGCAGATAAGCGTACATTTTGCCGACCTGCTGGCGTGCAGTCGAAGGGCACGTGTGGGCAGTCCGTGAGGGGGTGAGCTAAGGGAGTGGAAGCCGCCAATGGAGTGGGAGCCTGTCACGAGTGTGACCATGGCGTTCTTATTCAAGCCCTGCAGCAGCAGGGAGCAGCACAGCAGCAGCAGCAGCAAAACAACAGCCTCAGGTGGCAAGCCTTCGGAACAACAAAAGCAGGAAGTCGGTCCCATTTCTGCACGGATACCCAGATGCACAATCTGTCATGCCAGATGTCAGGCAATGATAAACAACAGGCCTTGTAGCATGAATCCACAGCTGCAAGTGTACATGACAGCATGCAAGCACCAGCGCGTCAGCCGCACGTGTGCCGTGATAAGATTAAATGTTAAATGACGGTGAAATCCTGCCAGCCAGTGCCAGCCTACCATGTTTGCAAAAGCCTCGATATGCTTTTTCTCAACGATCGTCGCAGGCGTCGGCAGGAGTGTATCGTCCGCAACCGCTGCGTCCTTTCGGCTAACTGTGTGAGGGATGATCACGTGACCTTTCGAGCACTGCTTCACTGTCGCGACGGCAGCTGCTACGATAAGATCTGCGAATGACAAGGTTTTGTTTGGACCTCCGGCTGGGTCTGGGAACGTGTGTTGTGCTGCCGCCTGTTGCTTACGGAATGCCTGCAGTACAGATGACAGCAGTACGTCTGTGAGACCAGTGCAAGTGTGAGACCTGGTGAGACGCATGCATGTATTGAAGACTGCCATGATCAAGAACCTGAATCTGCAACTGCAATAATAAGACCAGCAATGCTAGTGGTGGCATCACCTGCTTTGTGGAAAGTCCACAGTTGTTCTGCTGAGCAACACCAAACACCAAGCTCTCTCTATAAAAAACCAGCATCAGCTGCTTGGTTGAGATTGTAGCAGCTGCAGCCAGTAGTACTGCAGCCAGTAGTACTTTCGTTGGCTGTGCCAGGCCCGCCTGTATGGTTGGGTGCAGGTTGTCATTCTCGCGCCTGCACAGCTCTACAGTGGTGGCATTGCCCTTCATACAGATAGGGGCGGTGAGGCCAGGGGTGCTTCCATTGTTGGTGCTCTGTTTTGCTGAGTCATCTGCGACGTTCCAGATTTTCGGGTGTTCGTTGCAACGTAGTTGCCTGTGCACACCGTGTAACCCCTCTTCTTCTTCTGTTGGTGCTCTGGCCGTGTGCGATGCACTCATCAGCGTTGGGGCAGCTGCGCACACACACATAACAAGCTGTTATTAACAACAAAGGATTCACAACATTCAAGGGGCGCGATCCAGCAGCAGCGCAGGGATGATTCGCCTGACATGTTTTCTTACAAGCTTGCACAATCGAACAGCAAGGCCGGGCGCTAGCTCCATTGTAGGTGGCTCGACCCTGTGCGATGCAATTGTTGACGCCAAGAAATGTATTTTAAACCTCACGCGCAGCGATCCCTTCAATGGTGTGTACATACATATCTGTGACATTTCAATAACACTTTTCGGTGCCTTGCTCACCAGTAGATCTTGCCATCTGAAAAGCCGGACACAGACGGCGCTCCATTTGGGCAGACTGTTACGTTTGCAACAGTAACACCATCAATAACATCGACAGCTGTCCTGGTGCCCCACGGGTCCCGTGGGCAGCCCACACCAATTGACCCATTTGGCCCACCTTTTGGACCTCCTTTTGTAGGTGGTTTGATGAATGTGCCGGCATCGTGGAAGAATGCACGCAGCCAGGAGGCAGCGGGGAAAAACACGCCATCGCTGCTGACCACAATGCGGGTGTTGTTTGCGTAATCCTGCATGAGGCGATTGCAGCAGCAGCAGCAGCAGCAGGAGGTCTCAGAACTACAACGTCCTCAATGCTGAGCTGGCAGTACACAATGCTGGGTATCCCAGCAGCAGCAGCAGCAGCAGCAGCAGCAGCATTTGATGTATGCCCACTCACCATGCCCTCATGCTGGAGTGACAGTGCGCAACGCGACCTGCTCAGTACCAGCAGCAGGATTATAACATCAGGTGCTGATGTATGCAGCGGCGACGCAACATGCCCTTGATGTCCTTTGAAAAGCAACCAAGGTGTGCGGGTGGCTACAGCTATTGTGGAGCAGAGTTCAGACTGTTGTTGGTTTGAGTACGAGATTCTATTTGCTACGCACCATGCCCTCAATGCTGTACTGGCAGCGCACAATGCACGGCGGCAGCAGCAGCAGCAGCAGAGCAGCAGCTTTTCACCACTCGCAAGCCCACGCACCATGCCCTTGATGCCCTTTGAAAAGCAATCACGTGTGCGGCTGGCTACAGCTACTGTGCAGTAGATTTCAGACTGCTGTTGCTTCGAGTATGTGATTAAACCATGCCAACAATGCTATAAAGCCATCTAATAATGTAAGCATGCTGCGTCTCAAGCAACGCACCATGCCCTCGATGCTGTACTGGCAGTCAGCCACAACACTCCCCAAGGTAGCAACAAGGCGCTTGAAGGCAGCGATATATGCGTCGCTCACAGGAGGCGGCCTTGGACGCTACAGCAACAGCGGCAGCAAGCAGCGGCTTGATCCAGTTGCAGCAGTCCCCAAGCATGTGGATGTCACACCGACAATGGCACCAGCAGTACTGCAGTCCTGCTTCAAACTGCATGTTGCAGTGGGACGAACAACTGCCAGGTGATCATTAGGATGCTTCACTGCTCAACTGCTCTGCAGTTCTGGACCGTCCACAGGCTGTGCAGGCTGCGTGTGATGCTGCTGTCTTTCTCTTCCAGTCAACTCTGCTCAAATGGCCAAGCCTGAGACCTACCGTTTGGTTTGTGGCAGTTACTGATGCAGTTGCTACTGATGGATGGTCCTCGGGCATCGCAGCACCGTCCCCAGCTGCTCGCAGCATACGAGCAGCATGAGGGCAACCAGCGTGGGAGGGCGAGCGGCAGAGCAGCAGCAACAGCACGCCGAACACCTGCGAGACACGATTCCCACGGTTGTATCAAGTGGATATTTAAAGTCAGCGCGTGTACTGATCGCTGACTGAGCTAGTTGCTGACGGATCAAAACTCCCCCCAGGTGGTGAGCTGGCGAGCATTGCTCCAGGATTATTAACAGCAAATCATCTTGGCTGCTTCAGATCAAACTAAGTTCGATCAATGCGCGGAAGCAGGGCAGAAGAGGCATCCACTGCAGACTGTCGGATAGCTGGTTGTTAGCACTGGTGCGGTGCGTGCACGCCTGGTACACCATCTGGAACGCGTGATCTTACCAGCAGCTGTTTATTAAGCCATTACATGTTTTGCTAGCGCTGCGGGATCCACGACGCTGCCTCTGCTATCGGGCAATGTGCAGCTGCTAATGCTCCGGCGTGTCGTCACGGCTCCAAGGATTTATATGC
This sequence comes from Tetradesmus lagerheimii, assembly GCA_902809745.2. Taxonomy (NCBI): domain Eukaryota; kingdom Viridiplantae; phylum Chlorophyta; class Chlorophyceae; order Sphaeropleales; family Scenedesmaceae; genus Tetradesmus; species Tetradesmus lagerheimii. The sequence continues at coordinate 59,471 of CADDIJ020000658.1, forward strand.
AAACTTAAAGTAAGCTGAACAGTTGGCGTCGCCGATGAGACCACCTCACGCAAAATCTGTTTCGTCGTACGTAAACCTGATATCAATTTCAATATCAAGTGTCTGCAGCGCAGCTTGCACGCTGGTGGCTTTATAAGAAGTGCACATATGCATTCAATATACTTACCACTATCTGCAACAGTTGATAGGCCTGCTAGCGATAGGGCCACTGAGACACCAGAAGTCCCGTGGAACACATGTGTTAACACAACGTTGGCCATGTACATATGTACATGCATATGCATGGCCATATGGCCAATGTTCTACGTCAGTTGACACTGCCACGAAACGGGCGTCTGAAGCACAACTACCACCCATCAGAGTCCCTGAACTCGCATACATCAAGTGCCGTGGAGTTACAGAGAAAGATTTTCTTCAAATTCGTCACAAGCCAGGCCTGTGCAGATCTGCGGAGTCTTCCTTTGATCTTGCATCCAGGTGCATGCAGTGACACTGTCACCTGGTCCAGCGGCCAGAAATGCATGCCGCCGGATGCCACAACAGCGCTACATCCTCCCAACACTGCAAAGCAATGCACAAGCACCCCTCACACCAGCCACGTACCGTAGGTTGGCGGCCAACACCGTGCCGGCCGCTATACAGAGCACTGCAGCTGAGACGTCCCTCAGGACTCACTGCAACATGAGAAGTAACAGCACTTTAGCAGAAAGCATTCATAGCATGTAGGCCATGGCAATGCATGCAAGGCCGCCTTGTGCAGGTTGTGCATGCATGCAATGTGCAGCACAGCACAGCAGGCAATCTGTCTGCGCTGCTTACCCGTGCATGCGCAGCATAGCTGCTCACCCGCACACACAAGTGCAAGTGCCACTTGCAAGTACATGCAGCAGAGCCCCTGGGGATCAAGTGCTGCTGAAGTCAACACGACCGCCATGCAGCAGTGCAGGCAGCATACCTCATCTGAGCACGCCCTGTGACGTACCCTGCGCTTTCACTGTGCGTGGCAAGGTAGGGTCAGCCACAGTAAGCTGCAGCAGCACTGCCGGCCAGCAGTACAACCTATGTTACACTGTGCTCAACCTTCAAGCCATGCACCTGCTAGCTGTATGCTGCAGATGTACTGGTTCAACAATGCCTGCCAAGGCGTGCACAACACCGTGAGGCCTGGGGCCTGGGCACGACATATAACACACAGAGCATCAAGGCTAACATGCACAAGTGCTGCCCAGAAGTAAAAACAGTCAACAGAAAGGGAAAAGGTACTGAACTGCATGCATGGATCATCAGTAGCCGACAAAGGCAGCAAAGCACTCGTTTGTAAGGAGACTGGTCAGGTGTGACAAAACAGCAAGCCAGTACTGGGTGGTGCGCCTGGACTATCATCATGATAGTCAGTGACGCCACCAGCATAGCCACCATGTATGAAAGCAAGGAGAGTGTACACATGTGCTGTGCGGGCAGCACATACAGGAGAGGATGTCAATGAAAAGACACACTATCTGAAGTGCCGGACTCCGTAATGCATCATGCAAAGGAACGCTGGAATGCATACTATGCTATAGCGCAAAGGAACGCTGGAATGCATCGGGCGAAGGAACGCTGGGATGCATAGCGCAAAGGAACACATGGGCCCTGCATCACCAGTTTGGTGAGGAGCCGACTGAAAAGCAGAAACAAAGCAGTGTCAGGAAATGCTGCTGCTGACCGTGCTTTCAACCCTTTTCAGGCACTTTCGAGAGAAACATGGCACGTGTGAACATCCCAAGCAGTAATGCTCATCACCAAGCAATGCACAAGCAAGCATGCATACTTCAAGCTGTGATACTGTCATAGCAACTCCATCGTTGCAGCAGAGAAGGGTCAAACCGACAAATACAAAAGCTGGCTGGAAAAGAAATGACCAGGCACAGTGCTGAGCTGACAGTGCGTATAAGAAACAACGGTCACAGACGGATCTGCTGGCGATTCCACGCAGACGCCAAGGGACACATATAATGTGATATTGGATGCTGAGACTGCGGTGTGCAGTTTTCAACAACTGTTGAAAGGAATCCATGGCCAGAGGTGGGGCCGCACCCTGTTGAGCACATGAGAAAGGCAGAGGCTGGTTGGTGTGCATACGCTGCACCCAAGGTGACCACGCAGCATCAAACCATCAATACACGATACAAGGAGCTGCAGTGTGTGTACGGCAGCAATCAGCAAGTGCATGCAAGTCAGCGTACCTGCTTAGCAGGGCAGCCCTTTCCAGAAGAGGCAGATCTGCATACGCATACAACACCAAGAACAACAATCTCAAGCAGCTAAGGGTGCCTGCTTTGCAGGGCAGCCCCTTATGCATACCCATGTAACATGAACAACCACTGGTGTAAACCCATGTGCAGCGGCAGTGACAGCACACTGCGTGCATAAGCTCTGACTGCATGCTGTACGCAGCAGTGTGTGCGAGTGCATCTAGCAAAGACAGTGCTGATAACCAGCCATGCAGCAAATATGTAAAACACAATTTTCCAGGCAACAAATAGCACACTACTGCCGCCAGTCACGCCTTGCATGCATGGTGTCAGCGCTGAAACCCAGCAGCCAGCAAACGCAAAGCATAACATCAATACATATCTATGTTGAGGCAATTGCTGTAAGAAAGGTATTTGAAGGCCCGAGCATGCATTGAATGCACTCGAACCACACAGCTGTGCCCTCAAGAGATGATGCAGCACGAAGGACGCCAGGGATAAAAGCCAGCACAAGCTAACAAACATAACACACATCACAGAATACAGCACACCATTGTACACCAGCCCATGCTTGACGACTGCCAAGCGCTCTCCCCATTTGAGTTCGCGGCAGCAACGGCACGCAACAAGCAGGCGCACACTCTGGTGTTGTGCCGCACAGTGACACCCGCCAGGGCATGGCACTCTTTTCCACTGCTTGATCACTCACACCACGCTGCTCGTGTCAGCAGTTGTCAGGATGCAGCCAACCGGCTCTCTTTTACCAAACTGATCAGGTCAGCTGCCGTTGCAGCAAAGAAGCTATAGCATAGTGGCCGGCTGTGTTGGCGCGGCGCCTCCTGTTGGTGCCAGTGACTGGCACGATCTCGTTGCTTTGGTAGCCCAGGTTGGCCAGGTTGGAGTACAGTGCCGCGTACTGCGCGTAGAAAAAGTCCTGGTCTTCTATATACTTGACCTGCAGCAGCAGCAGCAGCAGCACTGTTTGATGAGCAGGTGGGAGTTGTGCTTTGCCTGCGGCAGGTGCAGATCTGACAGATGTGTGGCACAACCGGGACTGGACTCTAACAACAACTGCAAGAAAGTGACGCCTTCCACACACCATACGGTATACACCAGGTATGTATGTTCAAAAAACTGATTTTAATGATGTACATAACATAACAAGACAACATAACAACTCACCATGCGGCCCTGGGTTGGTGGGTCCTGGCAGAAGAACCTATCAGATCTGAGGCCAGGTTTAGGGTACCCCGGCATTGCACTGCAGCGCTGAAACGCCTCGCGAGCCCTCCCATCAAAAGGACAGCCCTGAGCTGTCTCATTCTTGGTGGGGTCTGTGCACTTGTCATTCCAGTCGCAGGAGGAGCCCTTGGAGATGCCGCGGATGCCGTCGCAGGCTACCTTGAACACGTTGTTGTCAAAGGGGATGGGACTGGTCTGACCTGCAGGGCAGCACAGCAGCAGCAGCATGAAGTTGTACAGGGCTGATTTATGATCAGCTATGCTGTAGCAGCACAAGAGGGCGGTCATCAGCCGCTGACATCATGTGCTGAGGAATGAGGAGCAGCAGATCTGCAGGCAGCACTCAACCACACTGGCATTCGATGCTGGGCCAGCTCACAGCAGCAGCTAGCTGTACTGTTTGTTCACCTGCTGACCAAATGTACACGAACCTCAAGCTAGCTGATCAGCTCAATTTCTGGCGCTGTATTCAATTGCTGCACTGTTCGCTCACCTGCTGCTGTGCAGTCAGTGCTGGGCCAGCTGACAGCAGCAGCTACCTCTGGGGCAGATCTACAATTCAAATACTAAAGCAGATACACTATCTGGATCTGCTGAGTGCTAACCTGCTGCTGTGCAGTCAAAGGGCACATATGGGCAGTCCGTAAGGTCTGGGGAGCTAAAAGTGCGGAAGCCACCGATGGAGTGCGATCTGGTGACTAGGGTGATCATGTCGTTCTTGGTCAAACCCTGCAGCAGCAGCAGCAGCAGCAGCAGCGGCAGCAGCAGCAACAGCAGCGGATGGTCAACAACAGAAATCGGTTCACTAGGCAGGTTGCACACGCTGCCGCATGAAGAGCTGAACAGGGCTTTTGGCCCAGTTATGGTGTGCTCGGTATACTGTGCATCCCTTTGGCACTAAGCCTAATCTAGTGCCATTACTCCCCATTACTCCTGCATTAGTCTAGCAGGATTAGCAGGGTTAGCACAGTTAGCAGGATTAGCATGTCAGCTAATCCTGCCGTTTCCCCGGGCTCCCGGCATTCCGGCGTTATGGTCCCGGCCGAGTCCCCGCTTCAGTATATATAGGGCCCCTGTCCCTATGGTTCGATAAGCAAGTAATCCCATGTCTATCTAGTCAATCCAGTGTTCTAGTCTATCCTTTCGTGGTAACATCGCCTAAGCCAAGCTGCAGCCTGTGTGAACTCCACAGGCCCTTCCATCCACCCAGGCCTAATTCTAATATGATCATCACAAGTTGTTGTCTGCACGTTTTGTTGACCTTGAGTGGGTGAACCTGGGCTGCACTGAGGCCGTCAAAGTTTGGTGACTGCATGATAGCCACAACAAGTACTGCCACAGCAAGTGCTGCTTACCTGAATGGTTGGGTGCAGGTTGTCATTTTCGCGCCTGCACAGCTCCACAGTGGCAGCACTGCCCTTGAGGCACATGGGCATGGTGCGGCCTGGCGTTGCTCCGCTGTTACTGCTCTGGCCGTGTGCGATGCACTCATCAACGTTGGGGCAGCTGCACACAGAAAGAGGTGAAGTAACCGTTACTGAGTGGGTGAGTTGATCAAGGAGACAGCAGCAGGAGACAGCAGCATGTGGCGCTGTTGGGGCTCTGGCCGTGTGCGATGCACTCATCAGCATTGGGACAGCTGCGGACAGAGAGAGGTGGAGTAACAGTGAAGTTTTAGGTTTAGGTAACAAAACAGCAGTATGCGCCACTGTTGGAGCTCTGGCCGTCTGCGATGCAGTCATCAGCGTTGGGGCAGCTGCATACAGAAAGAGCAGCACAATGTGTGGCCAATAAAAAGTGGGGTGAAGTCAAAATAAACAGCAGTATGCACCACTGTTGGAGCTCTGGCCATGTGCAATGCACTCATCAAAATTGAGGCAGCTGCAGACAAAAAGAGGTGCACATTTTCTACACAGTGACGTGAAGAAATCAAGGGAATAGCGGTATGCGCCACTGCTGTCCTAGCTCTGGTCATACCGAATGTACAATGCGTTCATCAGCATCAAAGCAGCAAAGCAGATCTAGATGGGAACATCTGCACAGCTGATAAGGTGTGCACAGGCCTAGCTCAGGACCACCATGCAGTGCTTGAGTTGTGGGGGCAGCAGTAGCAGGCTATGGGAAGCAGAACAGAGCAACCGCATCAATGCACACACAATAAGGCGCTGCACAAGCTATTTTACAATATGACAGTGTAACATGTCAAACGCACGTCAGTGACTGTTACTTACCAGTAGTTCCGGCCATCCGAAAAGCCAGACACTGAGGGGGCGCCATTCGGGCACACTGTCTCCCTTGTTACATTCACGCCGTTCAAAACGCTGACAGCTGTCTGATTGCCGCAGGGGTTGCGTGCGCAGCCAACACCCAGAGATCCGTTGGGTCCCCCCTTGGGGCCTCCCTTGGACGGTGATTTGATGAATAATAATAATAATAATAATAATAATAATAATAATAATAATAATCAATCCTTGTAAGCCATACCTAGTGATTTGATGAATGTGCCGGCATCATGGAAGAATGCTCGTAGCCAGGAGGCAGCAGGGAAGAAGACTCCATCGCTGTTGACAACGATGCCGGTGTAGCTGTTGTAGTTCTGCAGGTTGCAGCAGCAGCAGTAGGGTGTGTCGGTTTTAAAGTGGTTACAAGCCCACCCGATCTTTCACTGCTGAACTGACACTGCATACTCCACTATGCAGCAGCAGCAACAGGCAGATGACATGTACACGGCTAGTAGCATGCCTCGAAAGCTGAAGTGCAGGGTAGTACGCATTGCAGCATACTTTGCAGCAGCAGCAGGATGTGTGGAGGTTGGTATAATCCCCATGATGATGCCGTGAATGCTGAGCAGGCCGTGCACTAAGCAGGGCACTACCAGCAGCAGCAGCAACCGGATGTGTGGAGGTTATCTAAATGCCTCTGATCATATCCTGATTGCTGAGCAGGCAATGCACAAAGCAGGCCACTAGCAGCAGCGGCACTTCTCCGCTCACAAGCCCACAGGCAGTGCACTATGCAGCTACAGGCCACCCACCATTCCCTCGAGGCTGAACTGGCAGTCGGCCACAACACTCTCCATGTCAGCAATGAGGCGCCTGAAGGCAGCCAGATAGTCGGCGCTCACACGGGAGTTGGCTTGCTGCAGCAGCAGCAGCAACATGCAAGGAAGAGTGAGTGATGTGTTGCACGGTTCAACTGTGAAAGCTGATGTGTTGTAGTGTACGGATCTTGGGATGCACATGCTTCGTGCTGAGAGTGCTTTTGCGCTGTCTTTCGTACCCAATGTACCGGCAGGGAGAGGCAGACACGCATTCTTGCTGCTGCTGACACTGTAGTTGTTGATGCTGTCAGCGGTAGGCTGCAGTTGTGTCAGACCACGTGATCATATGAAGCACACCTTGAGGGTTCTCACAGTGGGTGCAGCAGGAGCTACTGTTGGATGGTTTGCGGGCATCGTGACTTCGCTGCCTGCTGTTCGCAGCATGCGAGCAGCATGTGGGCAGCCAGCATAGGTCCCAGAGGCACAAAGCAATAGCAGGACGCTGACGAACTGCGTGTCATGAGCGGTAAATACAGAAATCTTTAACGGTTTGAACACATCAGATTCGTACAGCTGTGACAGGAACGCAGAGCAGTCGTTAGGTACGGTACTAGCATAATTTCGCGAGATCGTGCTTCTGCCATCAAGCATGTTCAACTTGCCACGCATTAATGCGTAGCTGATTGACTCTAGCATCTGTTAGGCGTCACAATGTGGGCGAACTGGATATATCCCTGTATATACAGGGTCCATGTGGGCTGGCACAAGGCGCAGCCTGCAGCAGACAGCTCAGAGCGCAGATGTAATTGCCGTCGCACTGTTGCACTAAGCTCACCAGCATCAGAGTCTTGCAGCCGGACATGCTGGCGTTTTAAGGAATCAGCAGCACTAGTTGTCAAACGACAGTGCTAGTTGAGGAGGTTCTAGTACCTGCGCTTGCTTTGACTAACGTAGACAAGAATCATGGAGGCGGTCAGGCCCTTTATGGTCCGGTCTTCGGACCAACATATATAAACGGGGTGTTACTTCCGTGGACTTCCGTGGACTTCAGGCTGTTTGAGAAGTAGCAAAGAAGCGACAGAAAATGAGGAAGTGTGACAGCTGCACTAAAAAAGTGGAGCATCAACGATTTCAAAACATCCCAGAGTCGCTCGATCACGCTGGTCGTGGTGCACCTGCAATTCCGCCAAGATGAATCGTCCACCCGCCTTGCGGGTACGCCTGTGCGTCAGATATATACATATACATTTCCTCTCACACCTTTCGGGGAACGTTCCGAGGCCTCATCAAGCTTCTTTCAGCTGTTTCTATATATAAATCTGCGCAGCTTTGCGTGCTGTTACAAGAGCACGCAGGACGCGTCACGCTGCTCCTCTTGCCGAACACTGTGCAGGGACGCTGGTGCTTCATCCACGCAATAGTGACTTTTGTCTTGTCTGGTTTCTTTTCAACAACAGTGCTCACCCATGCACTCTGCCCGACTGCACCCAGGAAGGCAGGCAGGCAGGCAGGCAGATGCATGTGAAAGTAATTGCAGCACAAAAGCATGTGCATCGGCTCGTTGGAATCCTGGTGTAATTGTAATTCAAGGAGGAACTGAGTGTTGGAATCCTGGTGTAATTGTAATTCAAGGAGGAACTGAGTGTTGGAATCCTGGTGTAATTGTAATTCAAGGAGGAACTGAGTGTTGAAATCCTGGTGTAATTGTAATTCAAGGAGGAACTGAGTGTTGGAATCCTGGTGTAATTGTAGTTCAAGGAGGAGCTGAGTGTAGCATGCCTGTTCATCAGCATGGAGGTGGTGCTGCTGCTGCTGCTGCTGCTGCTGCTGCTGCTGCTGCTGCCTGAGGTGCTCATCATTGGCTGCCTGTGACAAGTAAAGCAGCTGCTGCTCCATGTGGCAGCAAGTGCTCTTTTGCCACTCGCCTCTCAGGCACCAACACAGAGGCCAAGATGTCTATGTTCAAATCAGCTGGTTGCATTCACACCCTGTAAAGAGAGCAGACGCATGCACATGCCTAAACAAGTACCTGCCATTTCTAGGCAGTAAGTAACAGCAGCAGTATAAACTGCTGTAAGAGGCAGCAGGATTGCGCCTGCTGATATCTACTGGTGATGCAATGCAAACGTGGTGACTCTGACGCTGCTGCTGACCCTGACTCTGCTGCTGACCCTGAATGGGCGTGTATACACTGCTAGCTGGCACGCTACCAGTGGTATGAGGCTGCTGGTGCTGGCCACCTGCGGGGTACGCATTGAAGCCCGTGGCAGCGGACTGTTCGTCTGTCTGCATGGTGAACTGGCCTGGCTCAGCCCGACCGCCCAGCTGCTGCACAGGCCGGCGCTGCTGCTGCTGCTGCTGTCTTGGAGGAGGAGGAGGAGGAGGAGGGGGAGGAACTGATGGCATGTGTATGCCTTGAGGCTGTGCACAGAGGCGCTTGGACTGTGGTGTGACGGGGGAGGCAGCTGATGCTGTCCCTACTGCTGCTGCTGCTGCTGGGGCTGATGGCCGAGGAGGGCTGTTGAGATCACTGTCTTGTATGGTCACACTGGCTTCAGTGAGATCTATCTGTGGGCCAAGGCCTGTGCCTGCAGTACAAAACCAACAGCACAGACAACAACCATGCACCCTCTCCTGTCAGACAATGACACAGTGATGTTCATAGGGCGATTGCATGAACTGCTACTGCACTGCGCACACTGCAACCACTGACTGCATACTGCTCCTTGCTGTTGCCAGCAAACAGATACTCTCCAGTGCCAAATGCGCAATGCAGGACAGGTGTGACGATCAGTAGCAGCAGCAGCAGCAACAGCAGCACGCTGACATCACATGCACTAAGCATGGGGATCTCATCTAGGAGCATAGTCTCTTTTACATGCTGACTCTGCTACGATCTGTGATTGAATAAAGAGTCCTGCACAGCCTGGCAAGGCAGCACACGAGCGCCCTGACGGAGTCCAGGCTCATGGCCAGGTTGGCACCCAGGCACCCAGCTGAACGCCCTGGACTCACTGACACGCGGTATGTGCATGTTAAACCCTAATCGTCAGGACACGCACCTGCACCAGCACGCGGGTCTCCAGAATGCCCACTCGCCATGATGTACCTGCCCGCTGCTGTCCATAAGGGGACTATATTAGACAAAACTCAACTTCAACAGTATCAGCGATGCTTACACGGCACCAGCGTCCCTGCACAGTGTTCGGCAAGAGGAGCAGCGTGACGCGTCCTGCGTGCTCTTGTAACAGCACGCAAAGCTGCGCAGATTAATCTCTAGAAACAGCTGAAAGAAGCTTGATGAGGCCTCGGAACGTTCCCCGAAAGGTGTGAGAGGAAATGTATATGCATATATCTGACGCACAGGTGCGGGCCCGCGAAAAGTACAAGATGTTGAGAAGGTAGATATGCATTTGATGAGGCATACAGAAAGCACATGCGCGTGCAACTGTGAGAGGATGTCATACACGGTCTGCTGCTGACTTCCTGATGGGTTGCTTACTGTACACCAATTGACAGCTGATGCAGTCAAGCACGATCTGGATGCTCCAAGTCTGAATTTTCTGAGGCCCGTCCCTCCCTACAGCAGCACGAACAATGCAGCATGCCACTAATACCTTCTGAAGAGCAGTATGCCTTCAAGAAGTTCGCCATGCACTGCATGGCATGCACACACCACGCCAGTAAATAGTCCAAGCTGAGGTTCACCACGCGGGGTTCACCACAACACAAAGAACACCACGACCGTAGTCCAACAAATTGCCCACACTGTTACCAGAGTAGCAGCATGGATGTGGAACCAACCAATGTTGATGCTGCCAAACGCTGAATCACTTGCTCAGCAAAATGCAACGCAGCAGCACTCGCACAGCTGGGCATGAATCAGGCTGCGGGTTGGCCAGCACTGCTGCTGTCATGCGCTCAATTAGCGTTCTTGAAGAACGCAGCCAGCAGGGACGCCACAGCAGCAGCGCTGCACCCTGCTTTGAGAAAACCTTCCTGCATGAACGGCTTCATCACCGCCCTGCAAAAGCTGACTAACGCCTACAGCAAAACAATTGTGGCATGCAGATGACTATTCAGCAGGTATCACTTGTCATCAAGCTTGCTTGATAACTGCTCTGCTGAGGGCAGTGGCTGATAAGTGCTCTGCAGCAAATCATTTGCAGTGCGGCATTGGACAGTCACTCTTTACCCACACACATGCCCTGTTGCACTGTCGAATATCATGTCATGATATTGACATGGCGTACCCTTGTAGGGTTTGCAGAAGTGGGCTATCATTTGCAGCCTCGCTCAGGGTGCGCTCAGTGACCGTGCTCAAGACGAAAACGTACAGTAGTTCTGTGTTTCCTCTCAACTCTGTATCTGCAGGGTCACAGTTCTGCTAGCCACGGCAGCAGCAACAACAGCAACAGCAGCAGCAGCAGCCAGCACAGCCAAACACTGAAGCTTTGGCAGCTCCGAACATAATGCTTCAAATATTTAGGTCAGTGCGAAACGCATCTGGTGCATGGCGTGGCTGTTCCGGTGAGTTGCGGGCACTCGAAGCGCACCGTCACCTCTCGACACCAGCTCAGCAGTGCATACACCGCTCGGCATCAGCACGTTCAACTTAACTTTGACTCTAAAACCGCTGTACGTTGCCTGTCAACGCAGCTCGATCATTGGCGTGCCACGGGGTGCAGTGCAGCATGCTGCTGCCACACAGCAGGCCCTACTCAGCAGCAGTAGCAGCACACCACACCACCAGCAGCAGATGCAGCTGTTCACAACACACTCAGCCTCTCAGCATCAGTATACGAAGCAGGCCAAGCAGCTTGCGGCGGCATGTCTTGTGCCAGGCAGGCAAGAAGCAGCAGCAGCAGCAGCAGCAGCAGCAGCCGATCAGCAACAAAGCCACGCAGGGCCCGCCAGATGTAACAAACAAGATGGAAGATATGGAGGACGTTATTATGATAGATGAAGATGAAGATGATGAGGTGGGGACAACAGCTGATAATGCACACTTGTCGTGGTGATCGTGGCATGTGAGCAGCCACAAGCCATAGCGCAGCAGGTAGTTAGGTAGGACATGAAGTAAGCCTGCCGTGGTTGAATCATTGCAAACAAGGAACGCACAGATGATGAGTCACAGGTAACACGTACTGCACTCTAGCACCAACCTGTATGCAGGCCAGGACAGCCAATTTGTTGTTGGGATGGATCAATGGACACACACAGATGATGAGACTCAGGGGCCACACATACTGCGCAGCAGCCCTATGCAGGCCAGGACAGCAATCAGCTGCAAGGCATAGCAAGTTCATCGCTCCGCACGCACCTCCTGAGGGGCCGCACATACTGCACTACAGCCCTATGCAAATTGCAGGACAGCAATCCGTTGTTAGACATAAGTGGTTGGTCACTCTACAGAGCTGGACAGCTATAGCCTCACAGCTATACAGCACAGAGCCGCGCTGAAAATGCTCAGTCTGCAGCGTCATCATGTCTGCCGTCTTCATGTCACCTATGTCACTAACATGTTATTTTGGTGTTATTTTACAGGGCGTGCTGCTGTTTGACGAGGATGATGACGAGTACTATGATGACGAGGACGAGGGTGAAGACGGGTTCCTGGATGATGAAGATGAAGAGGGTGAGTCAGCGTTGATGGGTTTCAGCGGCTGTTTTGAGTGCTACGATGTAATAAGTTTCTGTGGCGATTCCAGGTTGTTTCTATGCAGTATGCTTGCACTGCTGTAGAGATAGAATGAGGGTGAGGGTGAAGACGGCTTCCTGGATGATGAAGATGAAGAGGGTGAGTCAGCATGCTTTTGACACCAAGCACGGCGTGCTTGCAGCTACCTGATTATACCGTAGTAACGCATGATGATATGACAAAACATGGTTTTTTTGGGCTGTCAAATCATTATTGTTTTCTTAAGATCGATTTTGTCAAATCTCGAAAAATGCGTGTCTCTTCTCGATCGAGAGGGTTTCCCGGTCGAAACGGGCTCGATCGCTCCGCTGCGCGGCTTGGAACGATAAGGTATGCTTTATCGAACATATATCGTACATTCAAACTCCCTCAGCGGGCGTCTGTGGTCCAATATAAGCAAAACCCTAGTCCGAACCCCAGCCTGTCAAATCGCAAAACATGCATGAAAAAGACTGTCAAATATTTAAATATAAAATGTTTTTTGGGTGCTGTCCAATCATCATGCGTTACTACGGTAGCCAGTGCAGTATTCAACTAGGTGTGTTTCTGAGTGACAAGGTTATGTTGCAACGCCGAGTCGTTGGATGCAGTATGCTGGCACTGCTGTAGAGATAGGATGAGGATGAGGTTGAAGACGGCTTTCTGGATGATGAGGATGAAAAGGGTGAGCCGGCGAAGCTTACGACACCAAGCACCAGCACCAGCAGCGGTGACAGCATGAGTAGCACCGGTAGCAGCGGTAGTGACAGCTGCAGCAACAGCAGGGTAGCTGCCGCTGTGGCGGCAGCCAACAAACGCGAAAATGTGCACAGCTACTGGCATCTGTATGGCTGGCTGTGCTGACTACAATGATGCAATGGCCGTTGTGAACTTCTCACAGCAGCAGCTGATCTTGCACAGACACCTCAAAACGTGTATTTGCTGCCATACCTGCAGGCCTGTTGCGCATCGGCGCTGAAGAATGATTCTTGGCCTGAGCCGCTAAGCCAGTTGCTAGGCATGCAGTCATTCTGTCAAGCAACACATCCAGCTACAGCAGCACTGCCACATGGCTTCTTTGTTCGTTCTTTGCAGGCCTGTACGGCATAGGTGCTGAGGATGACCCGGGGCCTGAGCTGCTGACTGGCAATGTGACGTGGGGGGACAAGGCGCTGCAGCTGGCTCAGGTGGGCACAGGCGCTGCTGCTGCTGCTGCTGCTGCGCACTTGAGATGCCCACCTGTACTTGCCCAGCTACTTCCCATGCATCTCACATCAATCAGCGGCTTTGGAACAATACGTTGTCACAGGTTCTGCTGCTGCTGCTGCGCACCTGAGATGCCCGCCTGTACTTGCCCAGCTGATCTCCCTGCATTATTGTAGGCGCTGCAGCTGGCTCAGGTGGGCACGGGCGCTGCTGCTGCTGCTGCTGCGGATTTGAGATATCCACATGTACATGCCCAGCTATGTCCCATGCAATTCACATCAGTCAGCGGCTTTTGAACAGTACCTTGTTACAGTGGCGTTTGTCTTGAATAAGCCCCGCCCCGTCGCAGCATCTTACCTTATGTTGTGTATGTTTGCCCCATTTGGTACTTTTCCTTCTTCTCCGCTGCGCAGGACATTATAGGCCGTCCTGAGAACAGCAACCTGTCGCTGTACCTGTTCAGGGTGCTGGTACCAAACAAGACAATAGAGGTCCGGCTGGACAGGTGAATTCTGAATGGCAACTGTTGAGTCTGTCTTGTGCCTGCCTCCCTTTTCTTGCTACTTCTCTCACATGTCAACGAGAGAAAATGATGTACATGTAGGCTGTTTGCCTTCCTATACGGCATGCACCACACAAGCTGAATGCAGAGTTGCGCAAAGGAAACCTTTTGAGATTAAATTGAAGGAACATGATGTATCATAATGTGCTGATGCGCAACACGAAGTTGGGAGTCTGGAACTGGACAGGCCATGTCCATGGCCATAATGCTTTGGCCAGCAAGCCTGGCATGTCATCTGTAATCGAAAAAAAGGAGCAGCTACTTTGCAGCTACTGGCACAGTGACTTCAGTGTTTGCAATGCCAGGTGCGCATTGCGACCCTTGGATGTCAGGCATAAACAGCAAGCATGCCTGACAATGTTCCTGTCGCTGCAACTGCTGCTTCTGCTGCTTCTGCTGCTGCTGCTGCTGCAGGCTTGATGATGTGTACGGCTCTCCAGACGTTGATGACATCGAGCGCTTCAGCAGGGCACTCATGCAGGTGGGCAGCAGCAATTCATGCACTTCAGCTGCATTTGACAAGGTGTTACATCTTTGTTGGATAACATGTCTTGAGCATTGAATGAACACGAGCCTTTCATTGGTTTAGCTCATTATTACTCTGTGTTATCGCCTGTCCTGCAGGGCCTGGAAGCGGAGCTGGGTGCTGAGGTGGCGGATGACATCAGCTTGGAGGCTTCAACATACGCCAGCTGTGTTTGGCCTCTTTGTTTTTACTTCCTATCACGTTGCTGCTGCTGCTGCATTTTCTTGCCCTGCAGGGCTTAGAAGCTGAGCTGGGTGTTGAGGTGGCGGATGACATCAGCTTTGAGGTGTCGGTCGCAACAATTAACTTGATCTTGTGGTATGTTGTCAACTGCCCTGCAGATGCTTGTAGGTTCAGCCGGGCGCTGAGGTGGCGGATTATATCAGCCTGGAAGTTGCAGACTGCTGGACGCAAACGGCGATTAGTCAACTTACTGTTGTGGGCTGTTATCAACTCTCCTGCAGGGCTTAGAAGCTGAGCTGGGTGTTGAGGTGGCGGATGACATCAGCCTAGAAGTGTCCAGCCCAGGTGCAGAGCGCACACTCATCATCCCACAAGACCTGGACAGGTTCAAGGTGAGCATTATGCGCAAGGATTTTGTTACAAGGTATTAGCAGGTGTCAGCACCAGCAGCAGCAGCAGCATAGAGTAGCAGAAGTAGAAGCAGCGCATGTTCCTGCTATGCATACTGCTGTTTTGTGTCTGTGTGTGTTGTGTGTGCGTGTGTTGTGTGTGCGCGTGCGTGCGTGCGTGCGTGCTGACAGTGCAGCAACATACAATTCACAGCCCCCACCATGAACACAACAGCAGCAGGCGCCAACCAGAACTCACATCGAGGCTGGCAGTTTGCCAGTTGTGCTGTGTGTGGCGCTTCCCCTACATATGCTGCTGCTGTGCTTCGTCTTGCCGCTTGTGCCAAGCTGGCCTTCTTGATTGAAAACATAGGCCGCTCACTGTCTGCTAACAGTGTTGCGTGGCTGCTGCTCTGCTGCTGCTGCTGCTACTGCTGCTGCTGCTGCTGCTGCAGGACTTGCCGATGCGCGTAGAGTTCATGTCGGAGGTCGGCAAGATCAACATGCTCATCCTCAAGTACATCGACAGGTGTGATTCCAATGCTGTTACTGTCTTGTTACTTTGTCGTCTTGTTACTGATGTTTGCTGTGCATGGCTGCTGCACACACACCAAGCAGACTGGCTGCTGCCGGGTGCCGTGGTTGCAGCCTGTTGGTATGCATATGCACGCAGAGCTGACGCACATCATCGACTGATTTCAACACCGCTCTTTACCAGGGGTTGGAGATATGCGTCCCTGCCTGTGACATGCTATAACACATCTCTGTCATTTCGCTGCAGGGCCATGGCCGAGGGCTTTTTACCTGGCATCTGGCTGATGCTAAAAGCAACCAGAACGTCAAGGGCCGCAGCCCTAACAGCCATCAGCACCCTCACCGTGTCACTTATGTTCACTGTTTCACTGTCACTACACCGCAGGGACATGGCCGAGGGCTTTTCCACATGGGCGCTGGCTGATGCTAAAGCCAACCAACATGTGACTTCATTGTCTTGGTTTGCGTCATTATTATGTGTCACTTCGCCGCAGGGACATGGCCGAGGGCTTTTCTACGTGGGAGCTGGCTGATGTGAAGGCGAACCAAAACGTGAAGGGCCGCATCCCCAACAGCCATCAACATCCTCACCGTGTGATTCATGTTCACTTCTTTTGTCACTACACCGCAGGAACATGGCTGAGGGCTTTTTCACGTGAGAGGTGGCTGATGTCAAGGCCAACCAAAACGTGAAGGGACGCAGCCTGGACCTTAGCACCCTCATCATGTTCCTTATGTTCCGCTTTTTTGTTGCCTTTAACACCGCAGGGACATGGCGGAGGGCTTTTCGACCTGGGAGCTTGCTGATGTGAAGGCCAACCAAAATGTGAAGGGCCGCAGCCTCAGCAAAAAGCAGCGGCAGCAGCGCTACACCATACCCATAGCGGAGTTGGAACGTGTCCGCATCTACGTGGACTTTTAGGGTGACGTGCTGTGTGAAAAGACAATCAGCATAGAAGCAGCGGCAACAGCGCTACACCATCCCCATAGCGGAGCTGGAGCGGGTGCGTATCTATGTGGACTTTTAGGGGGACGTGGAGTGCAGATTACACGCTCAGCAGAGAAGCAACAGCAGTACCGCTACTTGACTCCCATAGCGGAGCAAGAGGGGATGCTCATCTACGTGGATTTAAGGGGGGCGTGCTATGCAGAATATACGATCAGCACAGAAGCAGCGGCAGCAAGTGCCGCGTGATCCTGTTTGCGGAACTGGTGCCAGTGCGCATTCATGCATAAATATGCAGGTGCTGACTGGGCACATAAAGCATCACCCTACAACTGGCATGTATCTGCCGGTCAGAAGTGCACATGTGTCATCATCATCATCATCATCATCATCATCATCATCATCATCATCATCATCATCATCATGTTACCCATTAAGCCATAGCATCAACGCCATCGGCCCCGCGCCCCTCAGGAGCGGAAGAAAGAGGGAGCACTGCTCCATTGTGTTTGCAATTATTACGCACATCCCAAGCTTGGACAAGATACTCAGCAATGCTCCTAGATATCACTCGGCATACCCCCCTACTACCCCAAATATCATCAGAAACAAAACGCAACAACTTAGTGGATGCATCAGTCAGCGACAACACATTGCGCAATTTTTCAGCGCCGCCAGCAACATCACGCAAAACAGACCGAATTTCATCAAGCATAGTGTCACGCCTTGTCGGCGGATCCTTTGGCAACTAAGGTCTTCTATAGCGATTCGACGTAGGCCGTAGTTGTATAGAAGGCTCAGTTAGTTACCAAGGGAAGGCTTCACACAATAGACGAGGCTACGAGGACTTGAAAGGTCTGATGGAAAGACTTCTTAAGTGAATACTTCTTGTTGAGTGAGGAGAGGCCCCCTCTATTTATAGCCTTGGCGAAAACCTACAACGCCTCCTCAACTGCCTACAATTGGAACATTCTGGACCAAGGAAGCTTCTAGACAATCCTAGAACATACTACTTCCGGAAACATCTACATCCTTCCGGAGACTTCTAGAACTTCTGGAACATCTGGAACCTTCTGGAAAACATCCAGAACCTTCTAGAACCTTCTAGAAACTTCCGGTTCCTTCAACCTTACATCATGCCCCCTCCCCAAGGAGCAACGTCCTCGTTGCTTACCCATCAGCCACGTCGACGCACCTGCCTGCGTGTGCTGCGGGTAGCCACCTCCTGCTCTGGGGTCGCATGATGAGAGGCTTCATACTCATCTATCAAGCTCTGCTCAATGTTGCTTGCTGGCTCCCATGAATCATCCTCTGGGCCACAATTGAGCCAACGGACCAAGTACTTGATAATCCAGCGCCGGCCGACTCGCTCACGCCGCTTGTCAAGGAGCTTGTCTACCAGCCACTGGTCGTCATCAGGGTACACGAGCACGGGTGCAGAGTGTCCTTTGTGGTCAGGGAACTGCGCATCTTCCTTCCATGGCCGGAGTAAGCTGATGTGGAATACAGGGTGAATCTTGAGAGAAGCAGGAAGCTTCAGCTTGTAGGCCACCGGATTGATGACCTTCTCCACCGTGAAGGGGCCAATGAAGCGAGCTGCGAGCTTCTTGCTCATCGTGGATGGTAAATTGAGGTTGATTGTGGACAGCTTCACCTTGTCTCCGACTTGGAACAGGTAGTGTTGTCGCTCCTTGTTGGCTGCGCGCGCTTGGCGCTCATGGGACTCCCGAAGCTTGGCCTTGGCATGCTCAATTGCGTCCGTCATTTCCTGAGCACGCATCTGCGCTGCTGGCACGATCACATCTGCCAAATCAATAGGTGAGGACACATTCTGACCATACGCCAAATAGAAAGGCGTGTAGCCCGTAGAAGGATTGTCACGCCTTGTCGGCGGGTCCTTTGGCAACTAAGGTCTTCTATAGCGATTCGACGTAGGCCGTAGTTGTATAGAAGGCTCAGTTAGTTACCAAGGGAAAGGCTTCACACAATAGACGAGGCTACGAGGACTTGAGAGGTCGGATGGAAAGACTTCTTGAGTGAATACTTCTTGTTGAGTGAGGAGAGGCCCCCTCTATTTATAGCCTTGGCGAAAACCTACAACGCCTCCTCAACTGCCTACAATTGGAACATTCTGGACCAAGGAAGCTTCTAGACAATCCTAGAACATACTACTTCCGGAAACATCTACATCCTTCCGGAGACTTCTAGAACTTCGGGAACATCTGGAACCTTCTGGAAACATCCAGAACCTTCTAGAGCCTTCCAGAAACTTCCGGTTCCTTCAACCTTACATCATGCCCCCTCCCCAAGGAGCAACGTCCTCGTTGCTTACCCATCAGCCACGTCGACGCACCTGCCTGCGTGTGCTGCGGGTAGCCACCTCCTGCTCTGGGGTCGCATGATGAGAGGCTTCATACTCATCTATCAAGCTCTGCTCAATGTTGCTTGCTGGCTCCCATGAATCATCCTCTGGGCCACAATGGAGCCAACGGACCAAGTACTTGATAATCCAGCGCCGGCCGACTCGCTCACGCCGCTTGTCAAGGAGCTTGTCTACCAGCCACTGGTCGTCATCAGGGTACACGAGCACGGGTGCAGAGAGTCCTTTGTGGTCAGGGAACTGCGCATCTTCCTTCCATGGCCGGAGTAAGCTGATGTGGAATACAGGGTGAATCTTGAGAGAAGCAGGAAGCTTCAGCTTGTAGGCCACCGGATTGATGACCTTCTCCACCGTGAAGGGGCCAATGAAGCGAGCTGCGAGCTTGTTGCTCATCGTGGATGGTAAATTGAGGTTGATTGTGGACAGCTTCACCTTGTCTCCGACTTGGAACAGGTAGTGTTGTCGCTCCTTGTTGGCTGCGCGCGCTTGGCGCTCATGGGACTCCCGAAGCTTGGCCTTTGCATGCTCAATTGCGTCCGTCATTTCCTGAGCACGCATCTGCGCTGCTGGCACGATCACATCTGCCAAATCAATAGGTGAGGACACATTCTGACCATACGCCAAATAGAAAGGCGTGTAGCCCGTAGAAGGACTGACTGAATCATTGATAGCAAACTCCGCCAAATCTAGGTAATCGTCCCAATCATCCTGGCGAGGTGAAACAAAGTGGCGTAACACCTCTTCCAAGGTGCGGTTCGCACGCTCACTCTGGCCATCAGTCTGCGGGTGAAAAGCTGTAGAAAACCGCAGCTCAGTGCCAAGAGCTTTGAACAATGCCTGCCAAAAGTGGCTCAGAAACCGCCGATCCCTGTCAGAGATAATGACACGAGGCAAACCATGGTGCTTATACCATGTACGCACAAATACGTTGGCGATCGCCTCCGCTCCTGCAGTCTTAGTGGTGGGTGCAAAGTGGACCATCTTGGTCAGGCGATCCACAAAGGTCACCACCGCATCATGCCCCTCCTTGGTAACAGGCAGATCTGTGATCAAATCCATGGTAATCTGCTCCCATTTTGCCGTAGGCACAGGTAAAGGCTGCAGAAGACCAAGAGGTCGCTGCATCACAGGCTTATTGCGCTGACATGAAGGACATGCCACAACATAAGAATAGACAGAACGGCTCATGTGCGGCCACCAAAATCTCCTGGCCACACGTTGCAGGGTCTTGGTGTGGCCAAGATGTCCTGCACTTGGACAGTCATGGCACTCGGCAATAATGCGCTTCCTGAGCTCGGGAATTGCTGGGATAGCCACGCGATCCTGGAAGTACCACAACCCATCATGCATCCACAGACCTGGCATCACGTCATCATAGTAGTGATCCTTCTCATATCCAGCCTGAATCTCCTCTTTCAAGTTGCTAGGCACAGATGCCGTAGCAAGCTCAATTGAGGCGAGATCCGGGCGCCGTGACAGAGGATCTGACAAATTCTTAGCTCCCTCCTTGTAAGCAATCTCCGTACCACTGTAGTACGACTCGATCCACTGACTCCACTTGGCCTGTCGTCGAGAAAGATCCTGCTTCTTGTTGAACCAAGTATGATTCAGGTGATCAGAGTTGACCTTGAAGGGAACTCCTTCCAGATAGCAACGCCACTGCTGTAGAGCGTAGTAGATTGCAAGCATCTCCCGATCTCCAGTGGGGTAGTTGCGCTCTGTTGGCGAGAGCTTCCGTGACAGATAAGCCACGGGTTGCAAGCCCTTGCCCTGATTTTGAAGTAGTACCGCTCCAAGCGCAAACTTGGAGGCGTCGGTGTAGACCTCATAAGGCAAGCTCGGATCAGGCGTCACCAGCACAGGTGCGGACACCAATGCCTTCTTGAGCTCGTCGAAGGCCCGACCTTCTACATCATCCCGCCAGTGCCACTTGATGCTCTCCTTGGTGAGCTCCGTCAACGGGTACGCCTTTTGAGCATAGTGCTGAATGAAGCGCCGGTAGTAACCAGTCAAACCGAGAAAACCTCGCACTTCACGCACAGTGCCAGGTGTCGGCCACTCCGTAACCGCTGCCACCTTCCTGGGATCTGGCTTAATGCCGTCGGCACTGACGACATGTCCCAAGAAATCGATTTCGCTGAGCCCAAATGCACATTTGTCAAGCCCCACATAAAGCTGATTCTCCCTCAAAACCGCGAGTACCTTAGCCACGTGCTCCAAATGCTCCTCAGGTGTCTTGGAAAAGATCAAGATGTCATCCAAGTACACCACCACGAACTTATCAAGATATGGCTGCAAAATCTTATTCATCAAATGCTGAAAAGTTGCGGGTGCGTTGGTCAACCCAAAAGGCATAACCTTCCACTCAAAGTGACCATAACGCGTCCGGAACGCGGTTTTTTGGCACATCTTGCTCAGCAATGCGGATCTGCCAATAGCCACTTTGAAGATCAAGCTTGCTGAATATCGTCGCCCCATGAAGCTGATCCATCAGCTCGTCAATGCGAGGCAAAGGATAGCGGTTTTTCACCGTTATCTTGTTCAGCGCCCGATAGTCAATGCACATACGAAGCTTACCATTCTTCTTAGGAACAAAAAGAATTGGTGCTCCATACGGCGACTTGGAAGGTTGGATGAACCCCATGTCAATCAGGTCCGTTAGCTGTCGCTTGACCTCCGCCAGCTCCAAAGGGCTCATGTGATAAATACGTAGGTAAGGGGGCTTGGCACCAGGCTCCAGCTCAATCTCATGTTCCACACCTCGGGATGGAGGTACACCTTTTGGCAGTTTGCCAAAGATGGCTGAGTACTTGTGAAGTACCCCTTCATCCGTTCAACCCACTCGGGATCCCCCGAAGGAAGGGAGAGGTCATCTATCGCACGGATAGTTGGGTCCTCCTCAACCTCCTTGAGGATGGCAAGGTAAGCAATTGCGCCCTTGCGTAACTCCCGCTTGAGTTGAAGTGTAGACAACAAACTGACACCGGGAGTTGTCCTCTCGATGTTAGAGGGTTGCTGCAAGGTGTATGTGACGTCCCTCTTTTCAATGGTGATGGTGTTAGACACCCAGTCGATGGCAGGGTTGTGAGCAGTCAACCAAGGCTTGCCAAGGATGATGTCGTATGGTGCCAGCTGAGGGACGGTAAAAGGCCTCCGGTCCTTGAATTGTCCAATACGGAAACGTAGGTCAGGCACGACCGTCCCCGCATCTTGCAGTGAACCGTTGGCGAGCCTCACTTGACGTCGATGGTGCTTGAGAGTAGGCAATCGGAACTTCATCACCACCCTCGGATCGATGTAGTCCTCACTCGCACCTGAGTCTACTAGCACATCAAGCACCTCGCCGCGGCACTTGGCCTTCAGACGAATGAGCTCATGGCTAGCAGGCTCAAGACCACCTAGCTCCATGGCGGTGCACGAGTCTTCGGCCTCGGGTGCAGTGAGCGTCTCCAGCTCCTGCTTCGCCGGCAACTCCTCCTCCCATGGCCTTGGCTTCACTCCTGTGTTCACTGGCGGATCCCACAGGATGATCACCGGCCATTGAGAAGCTTGCTCCACCCACCTGTCCCCGGATGGGATAGAGAACAAGCCCTCCGTTCCCGCAGGGTACTCGTGAATTACCCTCATCCCCTGCGTCAGCTTCAACAACGGCTTCCTGTCCCACTTGGGCAGGATAAACACGCCGCATGTCGTCTCCGGTGCGGTCTTCTTACAATCCAGGTAGTGCCTCAGATATTGGCCAGCATGCCGGAAAGGCACATTCAGCCATACTGACTCGCCGCTGACATTAGCCTTGCGGAAGTCAGCGAAGCCCTTGTAGAACTTGTCAGCCTGGGCAGTCTCCTCACGTGCGCAGGCGTCCACTGAGAATGGCCCGTAAGCATCGGCGTACTTGACCTTCTCCAGGCGGTTGAACAGCCAGTAGGTACAGTCCCGCAGTCGTCCACAACGACGGGTACCCGTTTTTCCCTGGGCTGCACTGGATGCTCCAGGCTCACTAGGCCTTTGTGAGCCTTCTACCTGGCGTGAGTCTCTCACAGGCGCACGGGGCTGAGCCTGCTCGATGCGCACAGTACGACCCACACTACTGCACGCGCCCTTCAGTTTGACCAAAGAGGTATCCCATTTTCTTTGTATCGCTATAGCGGTAATCCCGTTACTGGTTCCGAGTCTATGTGCTTTGCAACCGCCTGTTGTTGTTGCTCATAAGACGAAATAAGCTTCGTTTGACAAATCTAATCACCATCAACGATTCGCCTTTTAATGGCGTCGGTTCAGTCATGGTATACGCCGCAGCTTGACGTGAATGCGCACCTCCGGCTTCAGACCGCGGATGAAGCGATGAATGCGGTCGTTCTCGTCCATGTGCGGCAGCTCCAGCATGTAGGTGTTGAACTCCTGGGCATAGGCAAACACGCTACGTGTTTGGGTGAGCCGGTCAAGCCTCTCCCGCGCGTCCACCTCTGGGTCAACAGGGGTGAAACGGGCGAGAAAGGCCTTCTTGAACTCATCCCAAGAAGCGTAGGGCTGAGCCTTGCCCACCGCCACAGCCTGCTCATGCTGGCGGTACCAGTTGAGGGCTGAGTCCTTGAGGTAGGCCGCTGCCACCGTCACAATGGAATAGCTGCTGAGGTTGGCGCCCTCGGCCGCAAGGTACGTCTCCATCTTGTGGCACCAATTGACAGGGGTAGGCTGCCTGCCATTGGTCTCTGGTGGCTTGTGGAGCTTCAGCTTGCTTGTAGGCACAGCACTGGTCTGCTGCTGCAGCATCTGCTGAAGCGCGTGCTGAAGCTGAGCCACCTGCTGCTGTAAGGCCAACATCTCCGGCGACACTCCAGATCCCTCCATGGCTGCTTAGCAAGCGGACTCACAATCAGAGACGCCCTTGGCCTTGGCCTCCTTAGTGATGTGCTCCTCTATTGCCGTGTGAAGAAGATTCCGGAGCTTCCCCTGGTGTGCGCGGAGCTCTGCCGCCTGGGCTGCCCGAATGCGCGCACAAACGTCTTTTAAAAGGGATTAGCTTGCGCACCTCCTTCTTGAAGCACTGGGGCTTCACGGGCGTGGCTGAGGTTTGGTGAGGATGTTGAGAATCTTCCGGATGCGCGGAGAGTAGGTTGAAGACTTAGGAATTTTCTTGGCTGGATGCTTCTTGATGTTAGTGAAAGGCTTTAGGCAATGATAGTCGGTCTTGGCAGGAAGGTTCCGGATAGGAGTAGAAGTGACGAACTCCACGCCGTTGAGCTCAAAGGTTGTCCGGAACTTGGCGACGCTTGGGTGCGAGGGAGGCTCCAGAAACTTCACCTTGGGTACAGGCTTCTCCGGATTATACTTGCCTGGCATATGCCGGAAGCTTGCAGAATCTCCAGGACTCCTCGGTGTTCGTAGACAATCTCAGCTACCACTTGTCACGCCTTGTCGGCGGGTCCTTTGGCAACTAAGGTCTTCTATAGCGATTCGACGTAGGCCGTAGTTGTATAGAAGGCTCAGTTAGTTACCAAGGGAAGGCTTCACGCAATAGACGAGGCTACGAGGACTTGAGAGGTCTGATGGAAAGACTTCTTGAGTGAATACTTCTTGTTGAGTGAGGAGAGGCCCCCTCTATTTATAGCCTTGGCGAAAACCTACAACGCCTCCTCAACTGCCTACAATTGGAACATTCTGGACCAGGGAAGCTTCTAGACAATCCTAGAACATACTACTTCCGGAAACATCTACATCCTTCCGGAGACTTCTAGAACTTCGGGAACATCTGGAACCTTCTGGAAACATCCAGAACCTTCTAGAACCTTCTAGAAACTTCCGGTTCCTTCAACCTTACATCATGCCCCCTCCCCAAGGAGCAACGTCCTCGTTGCTTACCCATCAGCCACGTCGACGCACCTGCCTGCGTGTGCTGCGGGTAGCCACCTCCTGCTCTGGGTTTGCATGATGAGAGGCTTCATACTCATCTATCAAGCTCTGCTCAATGTTGCTTGCTGGCTCCCATGAATCATCCTCTGGGCCACAATTGAGCCAACGGATCAAGTACTTGATAATCCAGCGCCGGCCGTCTCGCTCACGCCGCTTGTCAAGGAGCTTGTCTACCAGCCACTGGTCGTCATCAGGGTAGACTAGCACGGGTGCAGAGTGTCCTTTGTGGTCAGGGAACTGCGCATCTTCCTTCCATGGCCGGAGTAAGCTGATGTGGAATACAGGGTGAATCTTGAGAGAGGCAGGAAGCTTCAGCTTGTAGGCCACCGGATTGATGACCTTCTCCACCGTGAAGGGGCCAATGAAGCGAGCTGCGAGCTTCTTGCTCATCGTGGATGGTAAATTGAGGTTGATTGTGGACAGCTTCACCTTGTCTCCGACTTGGAACAGGTAGTGTTGTCGCTCCTTGTTGGCTGCGCGCGCTTAGCGCTCATGGGACTCCCGAAGCTTGGCCTTGGCATGCTCAATTGCGTCCGTCATTTCCTGAGCACGCATCTGCGCTGCTGGCACGATCACATCTGCCAAATCAATAGGTGAGGACGCATTCTGACCATACGCCAAATAGAAAGGCGTGTAGCCCGTAGAAGGA